>JBCFXI010001995.1:0-33182 GCA_038496175.1 Ampulex compressa | reverse complement strand
AATACACGTTGGCATATTTAATTGTATTATTCATAGAAACGTGCAAATACAATATTACAGAGCCTAATATAACTTATTGCTAGTCCAAGAAGATGAGAAAAGAACGAATTACCTTTTTAAATTGAAAAAATTGTCTTTAAGAAGAAATTTTTGCATCAGAATCATTACATATAACGATTTGGTAACATTCATTGCTCAACCAATTGTTCCAATGTAAAATAACGTGTAGTTCAGTCAAAAACCGTGTCGTAACCCTGAAAAGAACCATTTTACAACTCTGAAAAAGTGCATTATAGCTTTGAAAATAAACAATTAATAATCAATCCTCGCACAACTACTTGATTTAATCCTTTTAATCGATAAATTTTACCAAATCGTTGTCTGTAATAATACTGATGCAAAAGTTCCTTCTTGAAGGACATCTTTCCAATTTTGTAAGGTAATTCGTTCTTTTCTCACCTTCTTGGACTAGCAATAAGTTATATTAGGCTCTGTAATATTGTATTTCCACGTTTCTATGAATAATACAATTAAATATGCCAATGTGTATTGTAACAACGATGATTATACATTTCTGCGGAGTTTGTAAATAGCGCGTATGTCGAGCGTAGAGTCAGTAAACCAGGTCCAGCCAGTCCCTGACACTTAGCACCTCCACGCTCGCATTCCAGCTTCTCCTTGCCCCCCTTCAGGGGGTCGTGGAACAAATTAATGGGTCCGTCTGTACTCACCTCTCCCACGCCAAGATCGCCACTCACATTCCACTGTCTCATTTCGGCAAGCGAATTTCTGCACGCTAATGTCTGTTCGCTAATTTCTGTACATTGATATCTGATGATATCTACCCGCTGACAACTGATTGCAACGCTCCTGCCTCGCACGACCACGAACCACGAACACACGACACACACACATCGCGCGCGCGCGCGCGACACACCACCGCTATACACTCCCCATTATACTTACGCGCCTTCAACACCTTCCTAGTCAAGTTTCAAACACTATTTAGCTGAGTTTCGGAAGCTGTAAAGTTTCGAACCACGCCAAACTATACCGACATCTATACCCTCAATACCCAAATACTGTAACCTACAATCGACATACTGCGGCAACATCTGCCTGCCACGCGTTACTATTATGCTCCTCCCTCAAGCAAGTTACCTCACCCCCTTAAGCCTCAATATCGGATCAAGATCGATAATGGATAAAAAATATTGGATCAAAAAAGTACAACCGTGTCTTTGGAGAAACTCTAAGTTTGTGATTCGGTAATTCTCAACTCTATATACAATGTTCGTACTTGGTAAATATGTCCAAGTAAATTTTTTAAACCTTCGTACCTATTAGCTTGCTATTCCTCGCGATCTTGAGAACATATTTTGATCGCGAGCAATACCGATTGCTCAGGTCTCACCTGGAGATTGCTACAATTAGAGATCTCCCACCCAACCCACCATTCAACGAGTAAAATTACTATTGACACTGATTGCGAAAATAAAGAAGCAAACGCAGAAATCCGCAAGCCTAGTTAGATTAATATGATACTGGGACTCGTATCAGTCCTGAGCATCATGATACAAATGTAAACCGATCCTGGAGCTGATACAACCATATCTCTAACAGTTAATACGGGGGCATGTATACTCGTCAAAGATAGTAGCTCGGGTAATCTCGAAGAGTTCGCGCCGTTACGTTTAAGACGCGCGCGACGAATTCTGTCCAAAAAGCGCAATTTATGCTGCATTGAATGGAGCTCAAAACGAGCAAGAGGCGGAATTTCACTCGTACAATAACACACCTTAAACTAGATCCACTCAGTCGTCGAAATCTTTGTCTTACAAGAATACGCAATGCATTTGATCCATTTGCTTATTCATCGAGCTTTCAAATGTGTAGGCAGCGACAATATTATGAAAAACAGGCGGGCAAAGAGATAAAACGTGAAAATCGTGACACGATGAATTCTTATCAAGACAACCAGAGATTATCACGAGTACAAGGAGCCACCGTGATAGTACTCAAAGTCGGCCACGGTACTCAAAGTAAGTTGAGGGTGGTAACCCGGCGAAGTGCACTGTGGGTTAGGTGTGTCTGATCCATCGCTACAATGGCGCTCTCTTGTACATGATCTTCTGAGAGCTGTCGGAGGACCAGCACGAGTACCGTGAGAACTCTGAGCCCCTGGAAGAATTCGGAAATCTATGCTCCGACAAATGAAGCGTAAGACGAACGAAAGTCGAAAGTGATAGAGAATTGTATTGCTTACGTTTGAAATCTCGAAAGACACACTTTAAACTAGATCCACTCATCTGTCCATACATGCATATTAATGTATAGGTAATACTAAGAATTTAATGGTAGCTTCGGTCTTCACTCTTCTCTCTTCTCTCTTCGGCACCAAAGCTGAAAGTGAGTCAAGGAAAAATCAATGCTTTCAAGGTTATCAATATGTCAATATGTCAATTCTAGCTTATAACTCAAACATATATAATACACGTAATCGTACTCTGCGTTCAACGTTGTCAGTGCATCTATTGTATCCAGATTTTTAATTTTAATGAAAATTTGTGAAGTGTTTTAATGATACGCTAAAAAAGAACCAAGTCCGAACACCGATAAAAATATATCTTTTAAATTAATTTCTGTTATATTTGTATTAAATTCAAATCGGTTTTAGTATTATTAATGACATTAACCAAAGCCTATACATAAGGTTTACATATATATCGAACAAAAATTACAAAAGTCAAATTTCTATCGTAAAAATACCTCAAATGTAATATTCTTGTTAGAATGAAATTTAAGTAAGCGAAGTGAAATACAATTATTATCCACTCTAAACCGATGTTAGAAATTCGGAATAATTACATCCATATATTTTTAAATATGCCAGTCGTGATTTATGTGAACTTTGTTTTACATCAAGTAATTCGCGAAATGAAAAATTGTTATACTCTTTCATTGTCACGACGCGGAAGAGGGACTTACTGCAATTTTTGTTTGCACGTGTATTCGTATTTTTTATGATTCTTAGTTACCTGCGCCTGTATGGAATATAAACGATAGGAAACGACGTATCATCGACGTTATAACAAAATTTCCGCGCATTGAAAAATGTATTTACTATAATAAAATAAACGGAATTATCGAAAACATTGAAAACATGGAAATGCCATATTGTATGCTTAGCACGCATATCCAATCGTGTTACAATGTATCATTGTAAATAATAAAGCAGCCTCTTATAAGATCCTTTTAAATTTTTGAATTGGCTATCTTTTTTACAGACGGTTAGTATTATTAATGTGCAGCCACGTTTATAGGCGCTTTGACTTCGGTGATTTTGTTTCATCGGATTCAAGCAAAGAACCGAGTAGCCATGCGAGGCGCTTTTTCTTGCGAAGTATGGACGATGTTCGCAAAACCGAGGAAAAACGCGTGTCCTGTATTTAGACAATTTATTATCCAAATAAGTGGATTAATAAGAATGGAGTAAGTTTTATGCAATATTCGGAGCGCGATAAATTGCCAGTTTACATACTACTGCTTGAAACCTTCCATTGCAATATGTAATCGATCTCAAGGTTTATATAAAAACATTCATAAATGCATTTCTTCAAATACTATATAATTATTCTAACAAGATGGAACGAAGGATATTTCTCTAATAATATCAAAGAAATGTTATGAAAAAAACTAAGGTTTGAAATAAAATGAAAAATGGAAATGTAGTAATGTAAATTTATGTCATTATCTAATGCATTATGTACGTGAGTTACTTTTGTGAAACTAGACTTGATTCACGGTAATGCGATGGTAAGGTTTCGAATCTTAGCCTAACAACCTCCTGAGGGTGTGTTCAGTACCTTCTTCTGAGGAGGACAGGAATCTTATACGTATATGTATAAAAGAGAGCATAGAAACTAAGCAGTAATCGGCGTCCTCTTCTTTCTTCGGACAAGGCCCCAGGAACATATCACCCTCTATGCTCGAATATTATCTTATAGAGCCAATTACCGAAATATAAAGTGGTGACTTTAAAAAATAGCAAACTGACTTAAAAAGCTACCATTATCACTATCATTGAAATAATTAAAATTTAAATTACTAGAATGTGTGTAAAAATTCGATATTCAAGATATTTAAATATGTATTAAGAGCAAAAGTAGTCAAAGTTAAATATTAGAGCGAAAGAATTGACTAGAATGTACCGTCAGAGTTTTTCAAGTACAAGGAATTGATCGCAAATAACACACCGCAAAATAAATTCTGTGGCTAGTACTATTCTATGAATGATCGACCGTACAGCGGCACATTTACAAAGAACTTTGAGCGGGGTGTTTTCTGGCATACTTACCGTTGTCAGAGCGCCCAAGTTTAAGACCACGGGGCTCGTTTTCTTACCAACAGTTAGCACTCGCTGAAAATTGGTACAAGTATCCCGACTTGTACCAATTGACGCAGACACTCACCCTTAAAATTTTAACGTAGTTAGCAGGCTCGATCGCACTCCTACTGAGAAAGCGATGCCCCGCCTTGGCCCTGCCTACTTGTAACTAATAGTCATACACGCACAGAACTAAGCTACCTGCCTAGTTATCATCTATATTTAAAATGGTAAATGAGTCTCACAAACAGAAACATTCCAAGGTTTTGATCATGAACCCGGTTGCAAGGCCCTGCACTAGGGAGAACATCCCGAGATGTCTTCGTCACCCGAGTTTGTGCAACAACTTTCATACACTTGGAAAATACGTACCCATTGCTGAAATCGACTAGCAAGGAAACGACCATTGTGTTTATTTCTCTCTTAATCAATTCTATGATTCTAATTGTAGACATTACTTGGTAGGAATCGTAATGCAACGCGCAACTTGATCGATTATGCATTTAATACATCATAGATTATGTGAATATTTACTCGTGGACAATGTAAGATAATAAAATCTTTTATCGTCCGATAATAGATAGAATCACCGAAGTGTGAACAGGATACGAATAGATATACGAATACTTGAAAGTACGATACGTACGTTATATACAATATTTTTTAATCGTATGAACAATATTTGTTTCCTTAAATGAATCTCTGTAAAATACGTAGTATCGTCGCGAGGGAGTAATGTAATGAGGAATAAACGACGTAAATTCCACAAACTAACTACTCATACTTTCATACACACTTGTCGAAAATAGGTCGTGCACGAATCGCCCTCACATTGCCAGTCACCAAAAAGAATTGATTATTATTACAACTAACTTCACCGTATCCACCTGTCATTACTCATTTGAAGAGCTACTGATCCCGCGAATGAGTTCAGGCATAAAATGAATACGGGCAACGAAAATTCGTGTATTTCCCTTCATTTTGCTGAAAATTCTAAGTTAAAAAAGTTAGTGCCGTAATATCTTAAGCTAAGCGGGCTAATGAAGCTACTTTTGACTTAAATTTCGAGAAGAAAATATACTCATTGATAGTATATTATTTAAATTGAAAGAATTAAATTAACTCATTGAAATATGAATAACAGAAAAAGAGCAAAAGGGGGGCTGGGTGAGGGAAGGTGTAGAGATAAATATATTTTGTTAAAAAAAACTCTGAAAAGGTAAAAAGTTAATTATTGGGAGGTGTACCTATATCATTGAGTAATCGCGTGATTAAGACACAAATACTAAAGTCAAAAAGTGTTCAATGTTCTCATACGTAATTTCGCGATCTATCTATCGCGAAGCGTCCTTCTTGCCCAACAAACTAAGACATTCTTTTAAACGCGATACAAAAGGAATATGAACATGACGGTATCGGACGATATGAAAGTTAAAAGAAAGATTTCGATGCATTTATTTTGACGTAAAATGTATTAATGTAATAATATGATGTCGAGCATCTAAGGCAATTGAGTGTATTTATCCGTATAGCGTTTCAAACGCGAATATCATCAAAATATCTACATGATTCGATACGGAGAACAAGAAGACCCTATCCTACTCTAAAGAAATATAAGAATGTTGGGTATTACTGCCTATGAGCATCTCTAATAGAAATTAGAGGTACTCAAAGTCGCTATGCTCGCATTTAAGATCATCGAAAATTACAACCAGTAATCCGTGCCGTTTTGGTTTATGTCCTGCGGCAAGATGGCCGCAAGGAGGAACTATGAATTACACTGACTCACCCTGTCACCACTTATTAAAATACTTCAGGTAGTAGACGTTGCGTCCAGGCGCTGCGTTAGGCCACTGGTTCGAAACGCTGCATCAAACTGCTTCACGGCTACCTGTAGTGCATTGACTCTTGCGTGATGATTCCGCTTCAGGGATCTGTAAAAAGAAAGATCATATTCATTGATAGAAGAAAGTACAAGAAATTTTGCGTAACATAATTTCACGATTCTTCAATATTGGGGATGAAAAATGATGTGTTCGTTATCGATATTTGAAATTACGAGTTTGACATGATAGCTACTTTTGAACGTATTTAATAGCAATGTGTGAAATTGATAGTCATTTTGAATGGAATTGTATGCTACAAAATCTAAGTTATGTACAAACAAAAATTGACGGAACTTGCAGAATTAAAATTGTTTAAAGAACTTCTAGAAACTAAATGAAATTATAATTTACCAGTGAAGTGTATCCTTTATAATGCTAAGGGATTTGACCAATTTCTTTACTTAAGTTCGTCCAACCTATCTGTAAAAGAAGCGTAAAATTTCATGAGGGTCTCGTAATTTCAATCTTTTTCTGTCCCGTCTAGCTGAGGAAATAAATCCTGCTTTTAACAGTTTGAATACAACCTGAAATAAATAAGCAAAATTCCTTAGAAACGTGTTTGGATTATCTGCTGTAATGTACAACGAAAGGTTTCTCAATGAACAAGGGTTTTTTAATTAACAAAAAGTTCCTCATTTAATAAAAAGTTTCTCAAAAATCGTATATTTTATTTATCCGCTAATTACAATGAATGAGAGTAATTCGGTTATTTATACTTACCATTAGAAACTCGTCGTCTCGCTTCTAGTCAAATCCCACTCTCAGTAAACGGTTCGTAGATTTCACCTATAACAAATTAAAGGATGTTATTAATATATGTTCGCTTTTCTAAATCTCAAATTAGTCATTTAAAAATATAAGAAATTTAGGCAATGAACAATATAGACGTAACAAGAGAATGTCAATAGTGAAAAAGAACAATAATAAATTATCGATTCATTTTACTCCTGTTCTATTGAAAAGTGAATTCAAGAATAGCAATTTGAATGGAAAAGAAGTGAACTAGTATACTCACTTTTCTCTTCCACAATGCACAGCTCGATGAAGATTCTCTCTACTGCACCTCCTCCGTACTCTTTTGTTGATTTGGTCAAGAAAAAATCTAATACTGTTATAACAAAATTTAATCGCGTGCGCGAACAAGATTCTACGTGTACGAAACTGAGTTTAATTTACACTTTAAAATTACAAATGAGACTTCCATAATGCCGTGTCCGTCCATGCACCGTTCAAAGGCTCTCAACTTTTGTGAATAACAGTGGTTCTAAAGCCACATTAGATACGGCGGTCAAAAATTCCTGAAAAAAATGAGACGGGAAAATAAACACTACCCAAAAAAATATACATTTATCTTTTGAAAGATATCCCTTTTTTTCAATCTATATAAAATCGTGCAAAATACATGTCGTTTTGATTGCATACATACAGTCTTCAATAATTAAGCTCCATTAATATCGATTATTCCAAGAGAAATCAGTATTAAATACCCGATGTTTCTAATTCAAAG
Source organism: Ampulex compressa (assembly GCA_038496175.1). NCBI lineage: Eukaryota > Metazoa > Arthropoda > Insecta > Hymenoptera > Ampulicidae > Ampulex > Ampulex compressa. Next base: position 25,402 of record JBCFXI010001995.1, on the reverse strand, counting down.
TACCCAATAATCATTCAAGATATTCATTAACCTTTTACGTATTTGTATGAGATAAAATTTAAAAACGCGCGTATAGCGATCGCGTTTAAAAATATTTAAACACCGTGCATATTCTCAGAAAATTCTGCAGAAATTTGGTTCTTCAAAAAGTGTAAATATATTTAAACTTAGTTGAAACTTGGTTTTAAGTAGAGAAATAGGAAAGGTATTATTAATCAATTTTATGGGACTATCTATATTCGTGAATTGTGTAAAATCTCCGAAAATAACAAAAGCACGGAGATGTAGAGTGCAGAGAACTAATACAAAGCTTCTGTGATCAGGCAGAAGGCACCGATGACGGTCCTCCTCCTTTACCCAGAATTGGGATCAGCGTGTAATTGTAATGCTAAACCAACTGCGCTTTAACGTTACAGTTACACGTCGGAGTGACGAAATATGCTCAACTATCACTAAGTACAGGCGTACCATCGACTTGAGTGCGTATCCAAACGACAAGGACAAACATATGCCGAAAGTAAATAATGAACCGTGTCATCAGACGTAGATCTTCGAAAAATACTTACAATATATATCAAACGAAGAACGCGAAAAATGAAGGTGCGCGAAAAGTCAAAATACATAAAAAATGATGTAAGGATTAAAAAGTAACGCGCTTTGAACACCAAGGCATGGATAGTTTAAGAAGATTTAATCGTAAAAGAACATTTAGAATCATTACGAGTATAGCTTCACGCAGACGCGTAATAAGAATACCGAATGTCCGCGTTTAGCTCTTATCAAGATGTCAATCGTTATGTAGCACTACGTATTTCTATATGTGCACTTTACGAGAGACTTTAGCACGTTGGTAAAAAAGCGAATCGTTATACAGTAGTTAAATGATGATTTGGAATGAGGTATATCTCGTATAAAGGCGGTACGACACGATTGGAGAGACACTTGGAGAGTAAGCGCTATTACCTCCATACACTACGACCACTGGAAGACTAACGTTCTTTATTATTGATACCGATGGATGCCAAGCCCGATATTTTGAGGTCTCGATTCTGACTAGATGAGACACCGAGTTAGTTAAAGAACAATTTGTTTCGCGATGTCGATGATGTTTTAGTAGTGGCGTGAATTTGGACTTCGGTATAATAAAATATAATCATACGTATAGAGCTACAGTGGTGTAGTGAATAGAGGCTCGGACTTCCACGCGGGAGACCCGGGTTTGAATTCCGCTCAACACCTCTGGCTTTTTCATTTGATATATATATTGTAGATCTAGTGGTTCGGAACTCATTTTAAAACGGTAGGTTTTAGGCTAAATGACCTTAGCAGTGAATACCAAAAATGAATTAAAAAAAAAGTATTTAATTATTAAATATCAACTACTGACTTTGTTCCTCTGTCAATTTTGAAATCCCTCCTACGAAGAGTAACTTTAAAAATTATGCAGAAGAGGCTATGCAAGCGGCTGTGAAGGACGTCCGGATTCAAACAATTCTGTATAAAATAGCAGCTAGGAAATTTTATTTTTTAATTTAATTTTTTTTGTAAACTTACTCGCTAAAAACCTGAAACTTACCTGAAAAACCTGTAAACTTACTTGAAAAATAATCTTTTTCAAGCATTCAATAAATTTTTGTATTCCTACATTACAAATATTAGTTCATTAACTGGTTTTGCTGCATATGTCAATTATTGAAGCAAAAGAGTATCAACTACTGAATTTTTTTTTGCTGGGCGTCAATTACTCAATCAAATTTTACTTTAATAATAAAAAAAAAATGTTCCTAAAAAATAATTTTAATAAATGTAGCTTACATATATGTATTGATTGTAATATAGCACAATATAAGAAGATCAGATGAAGAAATAAATTTTTTACTGCATGTAATTATATATCATTTTTACAAATCGTGAATACAGATTATATCACTTGTTGTTTTAAAAAGCACGATGAAAACACATTATGTTAATAGAAAACAACAGTAATCGCTTTATAACAGTGTAATATATTGAAAATATCGGAAAATATTCCATGTAAAAAGTCGGAGAACAAAGGTCATCATATGTATTTATCGACATTTGATGAAAGCCCGGGTTAAAATCGCCTCGACAGTTGTCGCTTCGCGAAGTCCAATGCGTATGTTATCTCCGGATAACACTTTTTTAAAAAACTGATACTTTTTCCGGCAAAATTAAAAAAATTATTACATAGCACTTGAAAATAATGCGTCACGTAAAGAAGTACCCGAGGAAAATGATTTAAAATGTTTGAAAGAACAAATACGATTGATCAGAGGGGAGTCATGTGATCCATGTTACATAAGGCGCGAAAACATATCCTAAGTATATTTGAATTCTACAAGAATGGCATAATATTTGTAAATGATATGCACTAAAGAGCTAAATAGATATGCTTAGAATTTTACGTAGAACGAAATCAAAACAGTCACAAAATCATTGTAAAAACAACCGTAGCTTCATAGACATAAATCGTAATGTATTAAAGGCATGATATGTCAACATGGAGATCCGTGAATGATGATCGCAGGATACAAATATTTATTCACATTTTCAACCAGGAGTGAAATCGCTCCGACTCCTGTAATCTCGTGAAGCCAATCATGTCTTTCGATTTTGAATGTCATTTTATCACAAAATTAATACTTTTTTCGCAGAATTTTTAAAACTATTACGGGGTACTTTCTAGATCTCTTTCTAGATCGAGTTACTTACTACTCTATATTTGTATACGTTGTCTTTAATCTACGTTGTAAACGATTACTCGAAAAAAGTTTTTTGGTATGTGATGTGGGTGTGAAATGTTTGATATGCGATATGTACATGGTAAAATTGTATGTATTATCTAAAATTTATAGCATAATTTGGAATCGATTAGTTTACTGTAACAAGCGAAGTAGTGATTTGAAAAAAATAGGGAATGTAAACCAAAAATGTAACCGATGCCAGACCATAGTGGCGCGTAAAAATCTGAAACGAAGAAATTTTCATGTACTTTTCGTTACACTCGCCTGATATCACTGCTGCAGAATCCCAGATTTCCGCAGTTTTGCTATCCTCCTTCGCTACTGCAATCGTATTCTCCCTCGTCTCTTAACAATTTCTGACATAGGAGCGAATCTGCTTCAACACCACATAACTTTATCGGACGAAGGTGAAAAAAATCATAAAAGTACTTCGCGAAATGTTCCTTAAAATTCACCTAAGAAACTCCCTAGGTTGGACATTTAAGAAGTGTGGCATAGAGCGGCACTACATATACATCGAATCAATAATTTGTTCCTCGACCCCTGAAGGGGGGCCAGGAGAAGCTGGAATGCGACCGTGGCGGTGTCAGACGGCTGGGGCCAATTCGTCCAAATTTATAGACTCTGTGATCGACATACGCGCTATGTACAAACTCCGTAGAAATGCATAATTATTGTTGTTACAATACACGTTGGCATATTTAATTGTATTATTCATAGAAACGTGCAAATACAATATTACAGAGCCTAATATAACTTATTGCTAGTCCAAGAAGATGAGAAAAGAACGAATTACCTTTTTAAATTGAAAAAATTGTCTTTAAGAAGAAATTTTTGCATCAGAATCATTACATATAACGATTTGGTAACATTCATTGCTCAACCAATTGTTCCAATGTAAAATAACGTGTAGTTCAGTCAAAAACCGTGTCGTAACCCTGAAAAGAACCATTTTACAACTCTGAAAAAGTGCATTATAGCTTTGAAAATAAACAATTAATAATCAATCCTCGCACAACTACTTGATTTAATCCTTTTAATCGATAAATGTTACCAAATCGTTGTCTGTAATAATACTGATGCAAAAGTTCCTTCTCAAAGGACATCTTTCCAATTTTAAAAGGTAATTGGGTCTTTCTTCACCTTCTTGGACTAGCAATAAGTTATATTAGGCTGCATAATGTTGTATTTTCATATTTCTATGAATAATAGAAATAAATAGATCAATGTGTATTGTAACAACCATAATTATACATTCCTGCGCAGTTTGTAAATAGCGCGTATGTCGATCACAGAGTCTATAAATCTGGACCAATTGTCCCCAGCCGCCTGACACCGCCACGGTCGCATTCCAGCTTCTCCTTGCCTCCTTTCAGGGGTTAAGAAACAAATTATTGATTCGGTGTGTACAACTCACTAAAAAAATCGAAATGCTCGTTTTTGTAGAAGAAGATTTTTGTTTTACAACTTTTTTCAAAACGAGCCGTAGAACGGGTTTGGCATAATTCTCTCAAATGTAAATATCACAATTATTATGGTTTTCCCCTGAAATTGAGTAAAAAAAATTTTGTTCTGGCACCCGGGGCCTCGAAAAGTATAAGTACAGCCCTGTCTGTTTTATATCTCCGCCGATAAAGGCGCTAATTTTGCCGTATTTATGGAAGAAGCTAAATAACCTTTCTGGCCACAATTGTGCGAGAAACGCATAATAATTGTGGCATTCGTATTCAGAAAAATTCTACGCACACGTTCTCAGAATCCGAATTGGAAGAAAACATTAAAAATATTTTTATCGCGGATAAGTCTGCATTTATTTTTCAAGAAATTTGAGCCAATTTTTAAAAACCCATTCTGAGAGCTTTTTCTAATACGAATAAAGCATCTTTGAAACAAAATTCATAAAGAATTATTGCGTTTTCGCTTCAGAAAAATGTATTGTAGGCTGATTTGTCCATATCTCTAGTCTCTCTTCCATACGCTATTGTTGTATCGATTCGTCTCTTTCTCTCTAAAGTTTTGCAACTTCTCCGAAAGAGACCCCCAAAATCGGCGAGACAAATCAGGGATACCAACTAACTCGCTTTTTCGGACCCGTTACTGTAATTTCAACCATTTTTGTAGAGATAATATTTCATTCTATACTCTATCGATAATGTTGCATGTGATACGGAAATGGTAAAGTGGTCAAGTTGCCCTCAGCCGAGGAACAAAATAATGCATTGTATTTTCGATCTATTTTATATACGCATATGTGTTTATATGCAATTCACAAATTGCTCGTCTATTAGTAATTGAGGAAATCGAATCGAGTTGCTGTTACTTGTATCGGCCATGCTCATCCTTCGTGTTCTCTTTATCCCGCAAGAGGAGTCGCGAAACGAATTGTTGAGTTTGTTTGTACATCAGTGACACCGAAATATTACGTTCTATTAAAATTAACTAAGTGCTTGTTACGAATCCATGGATTTTCTCCAGTAAATACATTACTGATAATAAGGTATCAAGAAATAGATATAATAATTCGTAAAGTAAGATGCCTCATGGAGCGTTTAGCCACCCTAATGAGGAAGGAGTAACCATTTAATATTTTGTACCAGAATTAAGGAGAAAGGTACACTGTTGAATTTAAGCTTGTTACAGTGATAAGAGTAGTGAAAATTCTTGCATACATCGCTGAACGTGAATGTTACCCACGCATTTATGATTTTAGTTACAAAATGGTAGCTGGTCCTGCAGAGCATGGGATGCAGGCAGACGTGATATTTATCATTGAAGGGACTGCTGTCAACGGAGCTTATCTAAATGACTTGAAAACCAACTATCTGATCCCGACGCTAGAGTTAGTTTTACAGTTGCGAAAGCTGTTCTTGGCTTTATACTCTAAATACTGTGGTTACTTAAATAATCATTTCTGGTTGGCTGCAGGTATTTCAGTCAAGGAGGGATAGAGGATCGAGAATATGTTTCTGAGGTATGAACAGAGTTTACCAATTTTTTCTTTAGCCTTTTACTTAAATACAAATATGTCATCGCACATGCTAAATGTTATTGTTTTAATGTGAAGAATATTAATTTTTTTAACAGAATAGCACAACGCTCTATGGGATTGTGCTATACCATGCAGCAGATTGTTTACCAGCCCCATGCACAGAAACGTTGGGACCATACCCAAATCCTCACAAATTATTGCTTACCCTGGATAAGCTCGAGTAAGCAAAATTTTTATTAAAATACGATCCTAGAACCACTGCATTATAAGTTTGATTTATAAGTTTTGGATTTATCTCTGGTCAGAATGGTTGGTGGAAAGGGAGAAAGCTATGCAAATATAGGTGAAGGACTTGCAACAGGATTGCAGTGTTTTGAAGATTTACAGTTGCGGCGAGAGCCCAATACTGCATCCCAAAAGCATTGCATATTAATCTGCAATTCTCCTCCATACCAGACTACAATCCAGGAGTCGTATAAGTTTGCAGGCCATACCATAGAGCAACTGGCATCTCTTTACCAGGAAGTAGGTACTCCCTTTTCTTTCCATGTATTGTTACAGTCTGTCCTTAATGCCATACACTTTATGTGTTAGAGGAACATCAACCTCTCGATTTTGTCTCCGAGAAAAATTCCAGCACTATTCAAGTTATTTGAGAAAGCTGGTGGAGACCTGCAGTCCTCGCAGACAAAGAATTATGCCAAGGATCCTCGGCATTTGGTCCTTCTACGGAATTACAACCTAAAAGAGCGACCGGTTAGTCCCAGCATAGGTAACGCAGTACACACTGCGCCTGGCACGGCTGCGCAAATTCCATTGAGCCCGCTCCAGAGCAACGACAGTCCCAACACAAACCAGGTGGTGCAGCAGAGCATTGCACAGCCTAACCAGCCCCAGGGCCCTACATTCAGAAACCAGACTCCACAGAGTATAGCATCGGTCCATCAGCCAGTCGCTCCTTCCATGGCTGCTCCAATGACCGCAGGTCGGCCCGCATACAATCCGCAGATATCAACACCTCCATATCTCCCGACAATTGGCCCACGGGCTGGTCACAATAGATGGATGCGCCCTTTCATAACGCCTGGTAACACAGGGCCAGCAAATGCACAGAGCAGTGCCCTGATAGCACAGTTAACACAACCTCCTCCAACTTTGGGCCTCAATGTCTCTCCATTTGCTCAGAGAATGGACGGTAAGTAAAATGCTATGGATATATGTCAATGAGTATGTATCTGTGGCTAACAGGGAGGAGTTAAAGGGTTGTATAAAAACAGAAATGTATTTTACTTTTAGCAACACTTTTTATTCATGTCTGTATGACCAAACTTAATTTTAAAAGCATCATTGCATTCAAATTATGCAGAAAACCAGGAAATAGATTTTGTGTAATTTTTGCAGTCAAATCTTAACTATATGAAAATTAAATTAATATTTTTGCAAATTAAGTTTATGTAGAAAATTGTTTTCAGAAGCTTTTATAATAAAAATGTATATTTGTTATTAAGAAATTCGAAATTATATTGTTTCTACTATTAAAAGATAGACAAAGTTTAATGATAATCACCAATTTATTAAGTATATTTATATATGATTATGAATTCTATATGTAATGAATGGGTAATTAGCATTAAAGAAGTAATATACGTATATCTTTGCCTTGTATCTAATTAAATTTTGAAATTCTCGACCATAAATTTACATTTGGTTGTATGTTTATCATATATACTGTAAAAAAACCAATATGTAGGAAAATTGCAATAGGGTAAATTTGTTTTGCAGATTGAATTTCGAATGCAAAGCCAATACGTACTTACAACGTATATTACTGTACAACGTAGATTACTGCTTCTACTACGATCTCACAATTTGACTACTATCTTATGATAAATTTCCTACATGAACTTTTTTCGACACAAAATGAAGTCTATGTGGCGATTGTTCAGTACAGCACAATATTTTGATTTTTGTTAATAATATTCTATTATCATTATTTCATAATCAGGAATGCATATTCTATAAATTCCTTGAATTATCCACTGTAAATTTTGAAGTATGATTCATGTTTAAACTGTGACGTGTATTAGTTAATGATAAAGATTTGTGATTCTAGTTGACACTGATACGTTGTGGGCCTTTTCGCCTCGTATGGCCCCTTTTGTTTTTTGAACGCATTGCATTTTACCTTTGTAACTTTATACTATTGTAATTTTATAATATGTTCACTACTAAACTTCACTAATCATTTAACAGTTAATGTAAAACACATACAATAATTTTGAGTTTAAAAAGATAATTGTTTTGTTTGATTCTTGCTCTTGGCTCTGTTTCAGTGGGTACTACAAATGTTATGGCTGCAAATGCGCAACAACAACAGCAACAACAGCAGCAGCAGCAGCAACAACAGCAGCAGCAGCAGCAACAACAACAACAGCAGCAGCAGCAGCAGCAGCAGCAGCAGCAGCTCACTCAGCAGCAGCAGCAGCAGCTGCGTCTAACCATGCAACTTCAACAGCAGCAACAACAGCAACAGCAGCAGCAACAACAGCAGCAGCAGCAGCAGCAAAGCGTGCAGCAGCAGTCCTCCATGTCGATGGCAGCACAACCGAACCATGGCCAGGCTGGCCCTCAGCTCACAGTGTCATGCGTGAGTCAATCAGTGCCGACTCAGGTACCTCAGACAGTTACTGCCTCTCAGGTATCCGCCTCCGTGTCTTCGGTTAGCCAGCAAGTTACTCAGACACAGGTAGGGACAATGAAAAGTCTTATAAGTTGTTCCTAAGGCAGAGTGATTGTTTCTACATTTTTCTAAATTTTAGTGTCAAAGCACCTAATTTATGCTGAACTTTTTATATTATGATATATTTTTTTAACAATTAGGTCTAACAGCACTAAATAACAAAAAATTTCTATGCTAGTTGAATAATAACAGATTTTTTTCAGAAGACAATAAAATTTATTCTGTATAAAGTAAATCATTACAATAATGCAATGTAATATAATTTTTCCGTATATTTTATTTTTTGAGTTTATTGATTTGGTAAATAGGCAGTTTATATTTTAACTCAAATGCATATTGAACACATGGAAAAAGTTTTGGGACAGCGAATAACTGAACAAGTTGTAATATTTTTTGTATAGTTTGTACTCAAAACACTTGCACATTATAGAAAGAAATTGATGTTATTGTTGTGGTTGTTTACCACTATGCAAATTCTGCTTTCTTTATATTGTATTGGGAGTTCTGCATGAAAAATTTGGGTTATTGAGAGACTGGGGCAGGACCAACACTTGGAAAACTTGCTTGCTTGCAGCTCCACCACTCGTGCTACCCAAGTTCTCTGGTCATACTTATCTGCAAAGGCCTATTTACATTATAGAGAATATATATAATATACAAAAGTACAGCGCAACTGTTTCAGGGGAATGTAAATGGTGGAGCTGTGCCTGGGCAACAAATAGGCACCCCTAGAGAGCGACACACTATCTGGCAGGGCATTGTTGAATGGATAGAGAAAGCTAAGAATCCAGCAGATGCGCAGAAGCAGACGAGACATGTCCCTTGTCAAGTTTCGGCTAACTCCAAGGACGGGGATCCAGAGTTGTAAGTAATGAACGAACTTGAGCCAAATCTGGATACAAGACTGATATCCTCCATTTTCCTTTTAGGAAGGCGGACACATGGCCTCACAAGCTGATAATGCAGCTAATGCCAAAGCAGCTGATAGGGAATATTGGGGGTTCCTACTTGAAGAACTCGAAATCTGTGCTCTTCCACCCAACACCTTGTGAAGCTCTTGAGTCGCTGACTAAAATGATGAGCTCTGGATTTGTAAGGATGTTCTTTATACAAAAGATGATTCTAGCAAGTTGACGCGGTTGATATAAGTTTTGCATTCCAAATTCAATGTTTTGCATATCAAATTCATCTGTTTTCACTGAAAACATACATTTAATTACAAATGAAGTTTAACTATTTGTAAAATAAATTTACCCTTTTGCAATTCAAGCTTTTCCGTCAAACTGTTTTTTTAAGCTTTTGTATGAAAAATAAAAACAGATGCAAATTTATCATTTACAAATTTGAATTTTTGTCGTATAACAGAAAGATGTAGATAAAATTTTTGGCAGTTACCGATTTAAAAAATATACTCGTACATTATTATGAAATCCGTATGTAAATAATTTGTAGTTACTGTTAAATAAGGGTTTTATTCCTATCTTTCCATTACATACAATAACAATTTTCATTCCTCAACAATAAATTTCTACTTAATTTTATTTTAATTATAAATACTTAGCAAAACAGTTTTCTAGAAAATCTTGATCCATAAAAGTATAAATTTGATAGGATAAAAATATAAAATATAAAAGGATAAATTTGTAATTCGGTGAATTGAATTAATAAGAGTTTGGTTTGCGAATGTTGAATTTGGAGTGCAGAATTAGTAGTAGAGCAATTAAACGTTTCAGGCAGGATGTGTGCACTTCACCTCCGTGCCACCGACCTCCGCCTGCGAGATAAAGGTCTTGATCCTTCTCTATACAGCTGAGAAGCGTACATACCTAGGCTTTATCCCAAATGACCAAACTGCCTTTGTTGATCGACTAAGAAAGGTGATTCAGCAACAGAAGACTTCACATGCTTCCATGAGGCAAGCGCAGGTAAGTAAGGAGGAATACCATCAACCAAGTTAATCATATACAAGGAATCAATAATTTGTTCCACAACTTAGCAGGCGGCAGGAGTCAATTAATCCAGATTTATAGATCTTATGATCGGCACTCGTACTATTTACAAACTGTACAGAAATTTATATTTATGGTTATTATAATATACATAGACATATTTAATTGTTTTATTCATAGTGTAACGCCATTCATAGAAACACATTATAGTGGGAACACATTATAGAACCCACTATAATTTATTGCCATTTCAAGAAGGTGTGAAAAAAAGGAAACATTTTTTAGAATTGAAAAAAAAAATCCCTTAAAATAAACTTTTGCATCAGAGTTATTACGTATAATAATTTCAGAACATTAATTGATAAAAACGATTAAATTAGGCCGTTGCGCAACGTGGATGGTGGATTAATTGCTTCTTTTTAAAGTTATTGCCCTTGTCAGAACCACAATTTGTTTTATATTTAAACAATCAGTCAACCAATTAATGTTATGAAATCGTTACACTTAATAACTATGATGCAAAAGATTCTTCTTAAGGGATACTTTTTCAATTTTTTAAAATAATTCATTTCTTTCCTGCTTTCTAGGATTAGCAATAAATTATATTTGGTTTTATAATGTTGTGTTTGCATATTTCTATGAAATATATTATACAATTAAATATATCAATGTATATTGTAACAACCATAATTATACATTCCTACACAGTTTGTAAATAACACGTGTATCAGTTATAGTCTATAAATCTGGACCTTACAGAGTTCTCTTTGTAGTGTTACAGTGATGTAGTGAATAGAAGTTCAGATCTTCACGCGGGAGAGCCGGGTTCAAATCCTTCCCATCACCCCTGGTTTTTCTATGTGATATGTATGCTGTAGTTCTGGTGATTCGGAACTCACCTTAAACAGTAGGGCCTGAGCCAAATGACCTTAGCAGTCGGCCCCAAAAATAAATATAAAACGAAGGATCATGGAACAAATTATTGATTCCTTCTGTATTACCACATCGTCTGTGTGGAAAACTCATGTGTATATTTATCCTGTGCGTGTTAAGTAATAGTGTTTTGTTTTTTTTTTTTTTTTTTTTTGTTCAGTAATTATTCTAGCTTGAGTGATGTTAAAAATTTTCGTTAAAAATTCGTTATGTGGAAAAAGCTTGTGATTTCAGCAACAGCATAACACGAATGGAATGATTGTTAAAGATGATTAGGGCAAAAGACAGTTGAATGAGAAGGTTCAAAGTCGAATATATTACTGTAGTAACATATGTTGCATCGATACATGCATCGATCTTGCATTAAAAGTGTTGATACATTGAATACCAGTTACGAGAACAGTTTCAAAGCATGATGACTTGTTTGCATGTCAACTACAAGTTTTTCTCTAATTAATTTCGGCACTACGAGTTCATTCGGAAAACACAATATTTTTTTTGCTGCTGTCTGTGAAATTTTATACAACAAATGTGTATAAAAACAGTATATGTGGAGTGCAAAACAAGGGCACACATTTATGATGACTATAAAACTAATTTTTTTATTAGTCTAATATTTACAAAAAAAAATATTGAACTTTAATATATGTTTAAAAATGAAAATGTTGAATTCAAGGGTAATAAATGTAGTGATTTGTGTAACAGAACACATAGTTATATTTACATTTCATTTTCTATTGATATGCCAATTATAAGATATCTTGACATGTACACACTGAATCAACAATTTGTTCCGTGACCCCTGAAGGAGGGCAAGGAGAAGCTGGAATGTAATCGTGGAGGTGCCCAGTGGCAGGGACTGGCTGGATTTGGCTTACCGATTCTACGCTCAATATGCGCGCAATTTACAAACTGCGCTGAAATTTATAATCTTGCCCGGTATAATATATATTGATATATATTGTTGCATTGTTTACAAAAACTGGCGAATATGATATTACGAAACCTAATATAAGTTATTGGCAGTATAAGGGGATGGAAAATGAGGGTATTAGCTTTAAACATTGAATAAATGTCCTTTGAGAAGAAACTTTTGCATCTTAGTTACTTTATACATCTTTCTAATATCAGTTGCTTTGCCAGTTACTCCAACGAAGCAACTAAGATGCAAAAGTTTCTTCTCCAAGGACATTTATTCATTATTTAAAGCTAATACCCTCATTTTCCATCCCCTTATACTGCCAATAACTTATATTAGGTTTCGTAATATCATATTCGCCAGTTTTTATGAACAATGCAACAATATATATCAATATATATTATACCGGGCAAGATTATAAATTTCAGCGCAGTTTGTAAATCGCGCGCATATTGAGCGTAGAATCGGTAAACCAAGTCCAGCCGGTCTCTGTTACTTGACACCTCCACGATTGCATTCCAGCTTCTCCTTGCCCCCTTCAGGGATCTCGGAACAAATTATTGATTCGGTGTGTACATACATCCGTTTCTAGAGCGGCGGCGGGCCAGGCAATAGTTTGTCAGGGCCAATGTCTACTACTGGTACTTCTCAAGGTGGCATAATGATGTCTCAGACGAACACGATGGCAATGGGTGGTGGGCAGATAACGCAGAACGTCGTTTCCACGAATGCGCCCCAGCAGCAGACCTTGAATGCCTCAGGAGGCCCTCCGAATCAAATAAACATGCAGGTAATCGGCAGACTTTGAGTAGAGCCGATAGTGACACCTTTAGAGAGTAGCAATGTTTCCTCTAAATTGGAGGAATCGGACATAATAAGCATAATTCTACAATGCCGATGAGGAAGACGAAATAACCGAAGGAGCAAAGAAGTGAGGATAAACAGGAAATTTCGCTTTTTTTTATCTATTCCTGCTAGTTTACTCCTTTCTTATTTTGATCTTCCTTACTCACGCGGTCACAGTATTTGATCGAGTCTCGCGCACAGAGCGGAGGTATCGCCGCGCAGCAGGTAGCCGGCAATGCGGGGGCAATGATAGGGCAGCAACGGCCTCCTTTTGACGACATAGAAATAGCGAGACATCAGAACCTGTTGAAGATCCAGCAGCTGCGACAAACTTTGGAAGCTGCTCAGCAACAGGAAGCACAGTACAAGTCTCAGTTGGAAGTAAACGTGAGTGTCAGGATTGATCAATCTCATACATAAATACAACATAAAACAGTTACGTCTAACTTAATAAGATAATAAGATTAAATTGGAATATTCTATTCACTTTCGAAAAATAATATAGGCTCAGAGAATCATTGGCTGGCTAACTCGTATACTTGTTATATGCCGTGAAGTCTTAAAAAAGCTTTAAAAAGCATTCTTAGCTTAAAAGAAAAGGATGGTACGCTCTCTTCCGCGTCTATTTTGAAATTGTCGGTATGCCTAGTAGGCCTTGTCTTATACACATGAATCATTCACTGTGTTTGGGAGTTCTACTAATAGAGATATCAGAGGGGCAAGAATACTTGTCAAAAAAATAAATAGGTAGAGATTCAGTTTCTTGTCCTTTGGCGCATGTCGATTTAGAAAGTCTTTTCACCAGCATAATAATTATCTTTGAAACAATCAAGCATTTAAAGAAACCCTTAGAGAGGTCAGAATGTATGCTTTAAATCAAAAACAGATAACGCAAAGTGCATTGTGGGCCACATTAACGATGCTAAAACTTCCAAGTGCAACACAAAAATTAGAATAATGGTAATTCTTTTCCTCTGCAGGCATTGTTATGCTTGATAAATATAAAAAAACAGTATCTACGAATTTCATATTCTACATGTAATTATAGTGATTATTTTTTATGTTTATTTCAATGCGATTTAAAATACGTTCTATAGTATCTAATATTTAACACGTTGGGCACGACGTTAGTCCGTGAGGACTTACAGTGAACTTTCCATTCAGGCGATGTTAGTCCCTAGGGGCTGGTAGGGCGCTTTTTGTTTGGATAGCGTGGACCCTTGAGACTAACAGTAAATTTTTTGTTTGGTCGATATCGGTGCATGAGACCGGTATTATCAAGGGTTAAAAAAATGAATAACAATTAAAAAATGAATATTATCATTTTAATGGAATTTATTAAAACATTCTAAGCCAAGATGTGGTAGAGAATTGCACATATTGCAATAAGTAATGATCTGTTTTGCAAATTTTCTCATGTGAGTTATTTTATTTTTAACGTGTTAGTTATCAGTATATTTTGTATCTTGCCTTCACCGAGTACATTATTGTACGTCAATATGTACTTAATGCCTGTCAAATCTTGACGGCAGGCCACTGACTCATCGCCTGAATGAAATACCTAGGAAAGACAACATTGACCTCAATGTGAAAAAAAAAAAACATAATTTGTTATATACGATACTGCTCTAAATAGTGTAGATGCTTTAATGTCTTGTAGATTCAGCAAAATCTGGAGGTGGCACAACAGCAAGAAATGCAGTACAAGCAACAACTTGAGGTGAAATGCTTTTAGTACAGATAATCTTAGTATATCATTGTGGATATTTCCATATGCATATGTCAATAATCTGTATAACGACAGGCTCAGCAGGCACAAAGAGGTCTAAATTCTGCAGCAATGGCTAACCAGCAGGCAAATGCTCAGAGGCTGATGCGTCCTGTGTCCACCAATAATTTGGGTCTTAGGCATCTTTTGCAACAGGTATTTAAGCCACAACCAGATTTGTAATACAATTATTGCACAGTACATGGCTACAGGTTTTATGCGTTTTTGCAGCCACAACCGCCGTACAGGCAACAAGTCTTGGGACTGCAGCAGCAGATGGTTGGTCCAAGGGGACAGTTGACAACAAGGCCCATGGGTCCAGCAAATCCTCAGAACCAACAGTTTGAGGATGTATCGAATTATGACTTCTTGGGTTGAACCAAACAACTCCACGACTAGTTTTTCTACAGAATCAGATAAGCACAGGATATCATGTACACACCACGAACAACCCGTGTGCCAATGCAATCGATTAAAACATCTTATACAACAAAACGTAACAACTTTTCTTTGTTTGTTTGTTTCTTTGTTTTATTTTCAGTAATCTTTGAACCATTCTGTTAAAGACAATCTTAGGGCAAAGTTTCATTACTGCCGGTTCACGATATTAAAAGCGATAGGTAGTTTGTATATTCTAATAATTTTTTATATATATTTGCTCATAGTGATTGGGGAGAGCAATACATTTCTGCATTGATAAAACGTTTGAGATACTTTTTAGTGTATGCTTTTATGCGCATGATATAACATGAACCAATAGCCTTTAAACTAATTTTGTCACAGATCCCTTTGATCTGCCAATGTCGGTAAATCATTTAAGATTCTAAAAATATTTGTGAACAACACTGTGTGATGAAGTACTGCCTTTTGATAGCTCTTATATCCTTAGGTAGAACAAATTTTCCACTCTGCCTCTGTTGGGCCTATGGTTTACTCCTAGGGTTTCTGAACTTATTTTATAACAGAAATAAAGAATTTCGTGATGGAACACACATTTATAGTTAAGGGACAATTGTCTAACTCTACAAATGTTAGACATATTGAATATACATGTGCTATTAATCCTTTGTAATCAGAACCCCCCAATAGTTCATTGGAATGGTATCTCCCTTATAAATACACAAACAATAAGAAACATACTTATGATAAAAAAATCAGAATTTGATATACTTTTATAATATGCAATAACATGTAATACAGTTATCGCTATACATTGCAAATTCTTTGACATATTGAACAAAATAACAAATAACATCGAACAACATTGAACAATAACTATTTGTTTCAAATCTTTTACTTCATATCTCTGTGCGAGCAAGAAGGATACTTACATACCAACCGTTTTTTATACAAATGCTCTTCATTGTTTTGATTTCAGTAGATGAGAATTCAATAATATATATCTTGCTATATACACCTTATTTTGATTTGCCTGTTCATGTCATTTGAAAAGAAAACCAAGAAAACATGCAAATTTTTTTATAAATTTAAACTTGCATAAGTTTATCCTGTAAGTACAATGTCTATTGAGAGCAGATATCTAAATACAAAGGGTTAATATAAAGGGCTGTTATAATAATGAATGTGTTGTCTGCTATCAGCTCTTAGCTTGCATCACAGATTGAAAAAGATACTTCTTGTGTATCACACTACAGGCAGTGTCTCAACTCGTGAGCTATGATTGCGATCTATTTTGCATATAAAATGCATAGTGCATGCACTGTTCTGTTTTCCTAGTATATGTATTGACCATGTGTTTTTAGTAGAACAGATCTCAGGCAGTCATGTAGCATTTTTTAAACGGTGAGGAATTCGAGATCAACAAAATTGCATATTGAGTAATTACTCGCTATTCCACTAACTTGTTAGATGTATCCGAATTAGTTGGTAGTAAGTCGATTCAAGCGTACATAGAGTGTACAAAATAAACAGAACTGAAATTCGCGGGAAATGAAATGCATTCTGGATGTACACTATGCATGCGTGAAATGAAATGCATTCTGGATGTACACTATGCTTGATTATTGAACTAATCACCAACGGTGTGTCTTCGCTTTTTTCCGTTACACGAGTGCATCGACGCCTTAGTTGCGAGCTCAGCCATTCTATGCAACTCGTGTAATTAACATATGCCGCAGCGGAATCTGATTACAAATTAGGTTATACCCATATGACTTGTCTAATATAAGACAATCATCAAAAATGAATTTTTTTTCGATGAAGAGAAAACGTTATATACAACTGCAGTATCTTCAAAAAAATATATTTAAATTTCGAGAGAAGGTTTGCAATATGCTGCGGGAACCATACAAGGTTTGTTTCGTTATTAAAGGTGTTTTGCTATTACATATTTTTTGGAACATTAAAATGTTATGGTATTCGCTTTAAGAAATCCTAGCGTAACGCAAGGTTATGGTATCTATGGTGCGGCCTTTTGGAGTTTCTTTTGGTGTGAGAGCACGGTATACCGAGGCATGATTCGGGAAGATCGTACAACCAACAGACAAATAACGGTACGCACAAAGTATTACGAAGTTCGCGGGGAACGATATTACCAAATTAGATAACCTACTGATCTTTGTGCCTTCTTACTTTGATATCGAAATTACGAAATGAATGTCGTGTTAAACAGCCCTGTTTTGTAGTTATCATGACATGATAAACAGGGATATGGCATAATATGACCTTCTTGTTGTCGTCAGAGTTTACCAGGGGGTCCTAGAGTATTGAAAGTGGATTCAGGGGGCCAAGGGGTATAGTGCACTGCAAATGATTCAGTGAATCCAGTGCTGCGAAAGCAACTTATCCTTTCCTTTTCACTTGTGGATATATTAACTCGCCCCATTCTGCAGAACGTGAAGGATGCCTATCTTAAAATTCTACAAGACGCCTGGCTTAAAGTCAGGGCAGCTTAAAAATAAATTAAGGGATGTGACGGGGCTAACTAATGCGGTGACCGGTATTGAAACAGAACTGTGCTATTATGTGGAGACAAAGGAAGTGTTGACTAATCAAGACATCAGTATTTTGAAATGGATGCTAGCATCCCCCTTTGATTCACATGATTTGATGAATAAAAGTACATACAAGGAAAATGTAGTCGAAGGTTTGATTATCGAGATTGGGCCTAGGTATGTAAAATCTCTGGCTAAATTGTGGCTACTGTTTGACAAACTATACCAATCCATGGATACTTTTTTGTTTACAGATTGAACTTCTCTACTGCATTTTCTAGCAACACTGTATCTATTTGTAAGTCGGTGGGCCTGAATAAGATAACTAGGGTTGAGATGTCTATTAGGTATTACCTTAAGTGCAGTGGGTTGATTGATAAGGAAATGGAAAATACGGTATGTTTTGAGGATTTTCACATACATGTGAGATTTGTGAATAACAATCACTAAGAGCACAAAGTAACGGTTTTTCTCTACTTTTATTTAAGCATTTGAACTAAAAATGATAGATAATAGAAAAAGAACGACATAATTTAGAATGCTCAGAAATAATTTTAACTCGTATTACTTTCTATATCTCACATTTGTTAAATGCCTGCTAACATCATCACAATTCTAAACAGTCTGGATATCAATTTATCTCTTTATTTAATGCTACGTATTTCAACAACTCAATTTTTATTCAACCTGCAGCAGAACAAAGAATTGATATTTTTACAGGGAATCTATTTCTTTTTATGAACATACTGTTTTAGAAGTCTATCTTCTACTTAAGTATCTGAAGTTGTCTTTTGTTTTCGTTCCCATACATATATTTCAGTATTTTAATTATTTTAGTGCCTTGTATATTTTTTGTAGATTGTCAATGCTTTACATGACAGAATGACAGAGTGTAGATACATGACTCCGATAGAAAGCTTTGATCATGGATATAAACCAGAAAAGTGGTTTGAGGTGGACATTCTGAAGGATGGCCGGAAGGCTTTAGAAAGTGTAAACTCGAAATTAGGTGTGCAAAGCAAGACATGTAAATCAAATAAAAGGCATGATGCAATATTTTCTTATACTATACATATTTCAGGCTTAGCTTTCGATGACTGGGACCTAGATTTCTACACAAGCATGTTTCTCTCGAAACTAAAGCGCAATCCTACTAGTGTAGAGTGTTTTGACTTGGCACAATCTAATAGTGAGCATAGTCGTCACTGGTTTTTTAAAGGACGAATGATCATTGATGGAAAGGAGCAGGAACAGTCACTGATAGATATGATCATGGAAACTCAAAACTATTCGAATCCTAACAACGTAATCAAATTTAGTGACAACAGTAGCGCAATAAAGGGATACAAAACAAAGATGCTGCGGCCGACTTCAACGCATGAATGCAGCAGGTTCAAGCTGGAGAACGTGAGCCAGGATCTGATATTCACAGCGGAGACGCATAACTTCCCCACTGGTGTGGCACCATTTAGGTAAGCTTCCAAGAGTGGCATAGTTTGATTATCTGAATGTTTTAGCAGACACTGCTGATACACATTTTTGAAAATGTTGTTGCATGTTATAGAAGAATGTACATAAAATACATATTTAGAAGTAAATACGAATTTGTTACATGTAGAATTTATCGTTATGCACTAGTAGATTTTAGGAACTGATAAGTACTATTAAATAAGTATTTTTTTTTATGTTTCTATTATTACAACATTTTCAATTTCTTGATAATAAATTTCCGTTTGATTTACTTGTTATTACAAAAATATAGGAAAACAATTTTGTAAACAAACTTCATTTGAAAAAGTCGAATTTAGAGTGCAAAGAGTTGAATTTTAAATACAAAATGTGTATTTTTTTGTTAAAAGTGGTGCTACTACTGGAACTGGAGGTAGACTAAGGGACATTCAGGGCATTGGCCGGGGTGGTTACTACATCGCAGGAACTGCCGGATATTCCGTCGGAAATCTTCATATTCCAGGTACAATGGCATTTGTGTTCTGTCATAAATGATAGGATTATCAATACCGTATGTGCTTTAATTGTTGCAGATTTCGATCAGCCATATAGTGCGGCTTTTGACATTACTATATTGTACCATTCCTTTCCACCTTTTGTATTATCATTATTTTATTCAGCACTAACCAATAATTTCATTTTTTAATATCCACTTCTCCTATCATCTGTTTTTGTTAATGTAACTTTATGACATAAATTTGTGTTTATTTTTTTATATAAGTTCTATAGCTATCTTATTCTCGAGGTTTTATTTATTCTAATTGTATTAGTTTTATTACAAACCGCATATAATTCATCAGTGTATGTAATATAGCAGTTTCCATTCTCACACATCGGATGAATTTCCTTAATATTTTTCTTCCTCATATTATAAGTTTATATTCTTTTATTTTTCTTAAGGCTCTAATTTCACAAACTTGCTTAACAACAGCATTTAAAAGAGCTTATATATTTAAATCTTTGTTTAAAGAAGAATCTATTGTGAGTAATATATGGATAATTTTTTTTGTCCATTTTATTTTTGTTCATAGCTATAGTGCTTAAATATTTGAATTTATTTATCCATTGAAAGGGTAAGCAAGCACAACACCTATTTCTTTCTTGTTGTCCAGGATATGATCTTCCTTGGGAGAAGAAGGATCAACCCTATCCTGACAACATGGCCTCTCCATTGGAAATCATAGTCGAGGCCAGTAATGGGGCTTCTGATTATGGTAACAAATTTGGAGAGCCCGTGATATCAGGTTTCGCTCGGTCTTTCGGAATGACAACCGCCCAGGGCGTTCGTAGAGAGTGGATCAAACCGATAATGTTTAGCGGAGGCTTGGGTACTGTCGACTCAAATATGACCAACAAATTGCCAGCGGATAAAGGTAGCTTTACACTTTCTTCTTCCTCTGACAGTAGAGTATTTCTTTAGCTGGACATGGTCTTAACCGCTTGAGTGTTAGCTACCGTGGCCGTATATCTATGAGTTAGTGCTTAAATCTGCTAATTATGATTTGTAGAGTTGAATTGATCGCACATGGGAATTTTGTTGAAACCCGTTTTTAATGTTATTCTTTATTGAGGGCTTACTACATTTGGATTTTTGCTTCTATATGTAAAATAACAATAAATTCAGTTACAGTACTTATTATTTGTAAATATAAAGACAGCACGATCCACATGTCCAACATGTACCACTTCTCAATAGAAGCTTAGTGAAATGTAATTTTTATTTAATTGGTTTTTGTGGAGGTCTATGCCATTTAAACGCCTAATCCTTTGAACTCTATGGTCATGAGAATTTTTTGAAATAATAATCAGAAATAAATACAGTGACAAATGGAAAGAAAGTAAAAAGAAGTAATTATATATTTAATGAATAAGATGCCCATTCTAAAATGATGTCTTTTTTCTTTTGAGTAATATCTCTTCCTCTATTGTGGCAATGACAGTGTTTGTCACAAGCTATCAGAAATAAAGAAACCGGCAGACCAGATTTTAGACTTCTAAGGGCTAAAGTATTGGTTGGTTGTAGGTATGGAAGTTGTCAAGATTGGTGGTCCTGTATACAGGATCGGAGTTGGTGGTGGCTCTGCAAGCTCTGTGGAGGTAATTACAATCTTGCCCTATTCCCTGACAGATTCAAATGTAGGTTTATAATTGTTCATGACGTGTCAGGTACAAGGTGATAACAAGTCTGAGCTTGATTTTGGAGCAGTACAGAGAGGAGACCCAGAGATGGAGCAAAAATTAAACAGGGTCATTCGTGCCTGCACTGAAATGGGATCAGACAATCCAATACTCAGTATTCATGATCAGGGAGCTGGAGGAAATGGCAAGTGGTGCATGAATAATTTTTTCATGTTTAGCATTCAAAATTTATCCTGTTGGAATACAAATTCAATCTTTTGCATGAAATATAAAATTATTATTAAAAAATTCAAAATTGTATTGTATATAATAGAAAAATCTATGTAAAATACTTATTTACATTTTATTTTAGGCTAATTACAGGGTGAAATATAATTTGCAGGTGGTGGTTCGGAACCCACCTTAAACAGTAGGTTCTAGGCCAAATGACCTTAGCAGTCGGTGCCGAAAAATAAATTAAAAAAAAAAAAAAATTTGCTGGTTAAATGTCATTTTTTTTTCTGCTCATTAAAAAATGATTAAGAAAAATAAGAGCATTCATAGCTGGTATACAGAACACATATATAGCTGGTATACCGATTTTTTTTTAATTACAAAATCTTTATATTTTTACAAAATTTGTATCTTGCTATAAATGTTATTGTGCAATTTTTTCAGACTTATTGAAGTAAAAATCGATACTTATTTATGTTATTGTTTTAGTTTTTTGTCTGATCATGTCATGAATCAATAAATCCCATCTTGTACGCAAAGAAGTAGTCTCATGTGGTTGATATACTATATTCATTGTATGTATGAATATCTCTGATATATGGATATGTTATTGAATATCTTTCATTTTTCTAGAACATCTATTGATTTTTAAATAATTTTTCAGTGAACAGAATAACAAAAATAGCATTTAAACTGCATAATATATTTTGCATTGTAACTATTTTATTAGAAAGGGTTATAACTTGAAATTTGACAGAGATGGTATTCCTTGAGAGTTTATTAAATGATGTGCACAAAGTTTAATTTGATTTAGAGGATCTTTTACCTTGCTCTTTTTGTTATACCTTTAATATGTGTTTTTATTATGATTATAAAAGTTGAGAAAAATAATCTTCTAGAAAATTTAATTTTCAGAAGTGTGAATTTGTTTTGACAACGGATGACTTTGATTTGCAAAAAATGAGTTTCGAGTGCATAATCTATAGAGATTTAGATTATTGATTAACATGTGTATGGAAACTTATATCTGGATGTTTAGGTAATGTCTTGAAGGAATTGGTTGAGCCTGCCGGAGCTGTGATATTCACTAGAAAGTTTGATCTTGGTGATCCTAGTATAAGTACGATGGAACTGTGGGGAGCAGAGTACCAGGAGAACGACGCTATACTTTGCAATCCACAGGACTCAGACCTGCTTAGGAAGATTGCATTGCGAGAAAAGTGTCCGGTGAACTTTGTTGGAACTGTCACAGGCAATGGAAAGATTATCTTGGCAGAGACAGAGGACTGTGACGCTTCAAAGTATTTGAACGGAAGTCATAAACCAGAGAAAAGACATCCTGTTGATTTGGAATTGGAGTTGGTACTCGGGAAGATGCCGCGTAAGGTATATTGTTGCATGTCTTAATTAAATTTTGTTTAGATGTAATTATTTGCACTTTTCTTTGTATTTTTTGAAACTACTTGACGATTAAAGCTGAAATGTAACGTCTTTGAGTTGCGGAAACTATTAACTTTGAAAGTTATAGGTTTAAAATTTTTGTAGTTTTAACATGATGACGTTAAGAGTATTTCTATTGAGTAGTACAGGAGTACGTGCGGGCCAAAGTGAAGTAAATAAATTTGGGGAGATGCGGTTAACTGTTTAAAGCTAAGCTGAAAAAGTATGAGATGCTCTAGGTATCCTTAATTAATGGGTTAGAGTTATATTTTCTATGTATAAAAGTATTATTATGTACTACAGTAGGCCCTTGACTTTAGCACATAATTAGTTCCTGAGAATGTGTACAAATGTTGAATAGTCTAAAGTAGAAGGATGTAAAAAAATATACCCCAAAAATTGTGTTTTAAAATATTTATTGACCAATATGTATACACAATAAGGTCAAAGAAACGTGTTGATTTCAGATGTTTTCTTCATAAACTTGTCAAAAATCAGTTGAAAACATCCTTTTTTTTTCCTGATAAAGATTTCCATAACATGTTGTGTTTTTCTCAATGTACCTTAGCTATACGTTCTCTATTGGAATTATATGTGTCCATGATAGTCAAAAATTTGTCAAGATACATAATTGAACATATTGTCATTTATTGAAATTGAGCATAAACATCTAGCCTGATGTAATATAATTTACGACAATATGTCCATTGAAGTATAAAAATTTTCTTAATATGATCCTTGTGCAGAACTTCAATCTCTGTAGAGAGCCTGTTCGAGCTTTGGCTTTGAATCTACCTCATAATTTAACGGTTGGCGTTGCACTTGAGAGGGTGCTACGACTGCCTTCAGTAGCTAGTAAGCGATACCTGACAAACAAGGTGGATCGGTGTGTAACAGGCTTGATAGCCCAACAGCAGTGCGTTGGACCACTTCACACACCCCTGGCCGATGTTGCTGTAACAACTATATCACACTTCTCCACGGTAACAGAAATATTTTTGATCTATTTGGTGGAGTCCGTCTTGAAATCCTTCTAACTTGATTTCTTCACAGGTTGGCATAGCGACTTCCATTGGTGAGCAGCCTGTGAAGGGTCTTGTCAATGCAAGTTCTGGAGCTAGAATGGCAGTGGTTGAGGCTCTGAGCAACTTGGTCTTTGCTCGCATTTCGGATATACAGGTACTGTATTATGGTAGAAGGATGTTTTTGTAACATAAGTGTTTGCTACAAAGTTTGGATAAGAGAGCTCGTGATATCTCCTACTTGTAAACAAGACATCTGGAAACAGAACTGTGTTTTGCTGTAGTTTTTTCATGGTGTCTCCAGTATTGTAAAAGGGAGAGAGTTTTGTAAGTGGATATCTTATTTAGATAACGGAGAATCTGCACACTAGAAAATTTCTAATTGCATTTGCATAGTAACTATACTGTGACTTTAAATACAGCTCGTGCTATTGCATATTATAAATACACTTTCTTTTTTTTTTTTTAATACATTTTCTTTTCTGAATATGGCTTTTCATGACATTTATTATTTGAGCTAGTCTAATGCAAAAATATATTCCATCGAAAATAAATGATAACTGATTAGTTATATTGTATAATATTTATGTTGTTTATTTTAAAAGTGACCTAAGTCAATTTATATTTAAATTGAGATATTTAAAATTTTGTCACATCACTACCTTCGGACATTTGAAAATTCGCATTTTTGAACATTATTAAGTTAATTGCGGAATTATCGCGCAACGTATGGCAGGAATAAGACGTGAAATGATTTTACGAAAGATGTAAAGCAAAGTAAGGAAGGATTATATTTTTATTCGATAAGACAATAGTTTTTCTGCAAATGAGTTCTTGCAGCAAATGATAATTTTTTATTTTACGCTATGAGTATAAGGGTCAACCATGTAAATAGAAAATTGAGAACTTGACGTGAATACACGTGAATAACGTGAGTACAGTTAATTGGTTAATAATGGCGTGGACTTAGGCCACTTTCAAAGTAATGTTTTTAATTATTAAAATAACTGTGAAAATTAATGTGTCTAAAATGATCTTATTGTCCGAATATACTTAACCGCAAAATGTTGGTTATGACAATTAACTCAATGTTATAGACATTATTACATGATGGATTTTTAATGATACACGGGGGTTTGAGTTTATTATAAATGACCACTATTAAGATCCTGCAAACACTTTATATATTTAAATAACATCGAACAAATAAATGTAC
>JBCFXI010001994.1:0-33257 GCA_038496175.1 Ampulex compressa | reverse complement strand
GTATCTATGTGCAACAGTAGATACGTGTAAGGGGCCCTAATTTCTACCGTATTTCAATTGTCACGGGGGTCTAACGATACCCCATATTTGAGTAAAGTATATACGTTACTGAGAATTCGGTAGGGCGCAAGAGTGAGAAAAATCCCACGTCCTGGCATCACTGAACTGACCTACTCAGACGTAAACAAAACATCACTGTATGGGGACTCGCCGAGGCAATCAGACACGCGACGAATACCGTACCGCTTGCTAGAGATCGCGGACGATCTAATAATAAACCGAAAAGACCAGTTATGTAAAGAAAAGGAATACTTCGACGATAACGATAGTTCAGACAGCGAAGACGAAAGTCGGAATTGTCCCGACGAGAATGAAAACCGACTTATTAATAACACTATCCGAGACAGAGGAAACCGGCAGGGACAGGACGAAAACACACACTACAAAATCGCGATTAATAAATAGCAGGGGCCGATTAGATACGCGAAGGGACCATTATTTATATTTTTTGAGTCTCAAGGGTCATCCGCGCGATGATGAGTCGCGAATAATGGAGAGATATAGGGGAATTCCGCCTTTTAAAAACTCGAAACTGGGGAAAATAGCCGTAGCCAAAGTCGATGGGAAGTATCACATTGCCCTGCTCGATGATCCTTTACCAAAGTGGCAATTATTAACTTTGCTGAAGCACTGGGGAAAGAAATCAAAAAACTAAATCTCGAGGGCATCAGCATTGCCAAATCTACGCAGATTGGCACCACCACCTGGAAAACTGCTATCGGACACCTTCTGACGGGGATTGGCAGTACTTCCTGTAGGATAACAATATGTAACAGCCTTGTACAGGTTCCCAGCAAGGATCAACGCAGGGGGCTAATAGAGGAAGGCCACTCATCAGCGGTAGGAGGACACAAGGGCGTGAGCAAGACCTACAACCGGATACGCCAGAATTACCGCTGGGGAGGAATGAGGAAAGAGATACAAGAATACATCCAGCATTGCCTCCAGTGTCAGACGAAGAAGCTCACCAGGGTTAAAACCAAGTAATCCATGGTTATTACCGACACTCCACAAGCCGCCTTCGACAAGCTGTCCATGGACGTCGTCGGCCCTCTTTCCCGTACATCAAGCGGCCATGAGTATATTCTCACCATCCAGGACTTGCTTACTAAATTTTGTCTAGCCGTCCTATTTGAAAACATTTCCGCGTTTAGAGTCGCGGAAGCCTTTACCAAAAAGGTTATTTGTACGTTCGGAGCCCCTAAGGCCATTTTAACCGATTAGGGCTCAAACTTTACCAGCAAACATATGCACCGTTTTGCAACTCATTTCAAGATCAAACAATATCGGACAACTGCCTTCCAGCCACAATCCAACGGGTCAATAGAAAGGTCCCACTCAACTTTAGTAGAGTTTCTAAAACATTTTATAGATAAATACACCGAGTGGGATTGTCTACTAGAAATCGCGAGTTTTTCATATAACACCAGCACACACGAGGTAACCGGGTATACCCCACATGAACTAGTCTTCGGGAAGCTCGCCCGGTTACCTTCCGGAGAAAACCCCAAAGACCACAACAATGAACAGACGTACAACGACTACCTGACTGAACTAATCTCGAACCTGCACGACGCACAACAAATGGCGCGAAATAACTTGATATCGGCTAAGATCCGATCCAAGGAATATTACGACCGAACCATGAGATCCAGGATATTCCAACCAGGTGATCTAGTTTTCCTGCTCAAGGAGCCAAGGAGAGGTAAATTCGATGACCACTATACGGGGCCGCATGAAATCCTGGATATAATGCCAGACGGGAACGTTCAGTTATGCGTAAAAAACAAGCCCCGTATAGTACACCCAAATAAGTTAAAATATACGTATCCGCGGGAAGATACAATTAAGTAAAAAGGGGCATAATCAATATAGCTGCATTAAATTAACAGGAACCGTTTATGGTAATACGTATGCTTTAACTATAAGAGAAATCGAAGTACACTACAGCTATCTTGATTATATATATATTCAACTAATCTTAAGACAAACTCGCAAATAAAAATATATGTAAGACAAATATTATCGAATATCAAATTGTAGAGCGTAAAAATGGGTGTAAAACACCAGCCACGCGACACGAGCCGGGACGAAGAATACTACGAGCCCATAGACGGACTACCCCCACAGGACCACCTACAGGCCTACTACCTCCTCGCAGAGTTGCGATGCATCCTCCCCCGCCAGGGATATATGGTATACAGGAATCAACGGGGGACAAAGGTGTGCCACCCATGCCGCGTCCACATTCCTCGGGGTGGCCGGTTGTTCCCGCACGAGGGGTACCACTCGATAATACACGAAGAATCCCTAGAAGATGTAGACGGAGATTGTAGCATCTGCCAGCGAGTAATCCTCGCCAGTCGCCCTGCCTGGGGGTGCACCGAGTGTATCGAGACCGCACTAAATACCCCCGCCAGAGTACTGCTCGCCGGAGAAGAGGTAGAAGTGGTCACAAATTGGTGACTAACTGGACAACCGATGTATAAACAAAAAAATATATAGAATCATTTTTATATATATACTATTGCGTTAAGATCTAGTATCCGCTCAAAGACTCAAACATTGCGTATATATATATAAAACATTTTGGAAGTAACTAAAGTTAAATGCATATTATATAGTTAAATTT
Organism: Ampulex compressa; assembly: GCA_038496175.1. Taxonomy (NCBI): domain Eukaryota; kingdom Metazoa; phylum Arthropoda; class Insecta; order Hymenoptera; family Ampulicidae; genus Ampulex; species Ampulex compressa. The sequence continues at coordinate 30,565 of JBCFXI010001994.1, read as the reverse complement.
CACGCTTTGCATCCGATCCGCAAATGAAAACCACTTCCACGAAAGTGCAATTCGCGCTAGTAAAAATAGGATCATCGCGGGATGAGTTCGATTGTTAGATTTTTTCCTTTTTAACATACCATCGACTTTACTATCACACCCCACCACGATTAAGGGGTCTGTTCCGAGCATTAATTAGTTCCGGGTTGAGAAATGAGTAATTTTTTCTTGCCACTTCTGATGAATCCTGAAGGATTCACCGCATGTAAATGGAATTTTATTAACTCCACGCACTAGTCGTGGTGATCTATAATAGAAAGAGATGCGGAAATACCTGCATCCTCTGACCCCGGTCAAAAGAAATAAACTCACTTGGCCATGGCCGTGGAAGAGCCTAACGTAAGGGGATTGTCTTGTTACGTAACCTTCCCGGTCAACCATCGGGACTAAGATCATCCAAAATGCCACGGGGAACACCCAGATGGCACCCCCAGCTGGAGAACTTCCACCGTCTGGCTCCGAACGGCGTCACCTGTCGTGCGCATGCACGCTACATCATGTACAAGGTGACGTCACCCAAATATAAAACTGCTCATCGCGGAACCTCCGAAAGGTACATACCGCTATAAAAAATTATACCAGCGAAGTCCCTTTAAAGGAATTAATTTCATCTTTTTCCATTAAGAAAATTTTTACCATCGACCAAAAGGAACATAAATTGATGCCGGAACACAGTCATAAGCAATCGAACTAACAACCAAGTATAAATCTCTGCCTTTTGACATGACGATCGAGGAATGGCTCCGTTCCTCGATCGTATTAAAGGGGGGAGGTGTTATGAACATAACCGCTCCAGTGCGCGAAAATAGGGAAAGGAGCGAGGCGCGCTCCAAAAATCGAGCGTCAAGCTAAAGAACGGGGCTCGCTCCAGTGTAAACAGTAATATATAGATATACGCCCGCGCAACAAGCTCCATTTGAAAAGCGCAGCGCGGGCGGATTTATGGAATCGACGTTCCCACCGATTCCATGAATCCTAAACAAGGATCGACGCTTTAAAATACGAGTTAATGTAAGAGAAGACACGATGTATTGTACAAACCGTCCTTACCGTTTAAAGGAGCCCTGATTGGTCTGTCCACCCTGGGAAAGGCCAAAATGAACAGATCCGGTCAGTATAAATATTGGGACTCCGATCGGAGCACTAGAAGAAGAAGGCTAGATTCCTTACCCAAAACTCAGGACGTACACTAGAGTGAATTAGCATATAAACCGTAGTAGAAAGCAAAAATGATAACCTGTTTCTCGAGAATTAACATTGGTGACTTCTTCGAGAATCCTGAGGCGCGAAACGCCCCGTCCGCGTATCGGAATCTCTCACCGAAGTCACCTTACCGATACAAATTTTACCTATTCGCGACCACGGAGGAGCTGAGGCGCGACAACACCCAGGTTGCGTATCGGTCAATTAGTAGAATCATCAGTCACGAAGTCTATCCGAATCCAAGCTACCCTCGAACCTTTGAGGCGCGACAACACCCAGGTTGCGTATCGGGACTCGGGGAGCTTGGACCGTTTGATGTTGTCAAAAACCGCGCGTAAAACCGGGAGCGGGAAACAGGTTCGAGCACAAATATTTTTCAATGAATGAAAAACTCAATAAAAAAGTTTAATGAAACCTCTATACCGGAAAAAGCTAATTTTCACCCATCTCCTCTTCCTCCTCCAACCCCCACTCCCTTCGTCGAAGAACCGCATCCCTACGGAGCTTTCGTGTCGGAATTCACCGATAGCCTCAGGAAATATATTAAAAAATCATCTTTCGGAGTAGCCCCTTCCCAAGGAAACGTCCCGGAGATGTGAAATCCCAAAAAATAAAAATGTGCCGATCTCTTGGCAACGTGGGCGTAACAGTGCCTTGGGCAAGTCACGTAAAATTTGCGCAGCAGCCAACTTGTTAATTATCCTATAATAACCATAACAAAAGCGCATATATTCCCGTGCGATAGTCGAAACAGATCCGGTGGCACGGACGATCTGCGGCTGAGCGGCCCTTGAGAAGAGCATGGCCTGTTTACGCGCTACCGGTCGGTAAGGTATTAATATACAGCTCTGCGCGAATCAGGTTCATGTTAGCGCCTGTGTCGATTAATGCTACGATCTTATTATCCATTATTTCCACTTTCTTGCATGATTTCTTTTTTATGGTTTGTACAGCAGCATAAGCCTCCTTCCACACCTCTTTTGTTGGGCATCTGCTTGAAATGTGTCCAAATTTATTATAATCGAAACACTTTGTTCCCTCTGATTTCGATGGGCAGGCCGCACTATAGTGTTTTTGAGATCCAGAGTTAAAACATCGGTGTTCCTTCGACTCTGGCACGAATGTTTTTGCCGACCGCGTAACAATCGTTTGCAATATACAATTTTCTGTATATCTGACCACTTGCACAAAGTCGCCATTTCTTCGAATTTGTCGAGCCAATCTTGAACATGCAAAGCGTCATCGCCATTGAACGTCTGCATCGACTCTTCTACATCTCGGATGTAGAATGTTAGACCCTCGTGATAATTGAAATACGGTAGAAATTACAAGAAAAGGACATTTTTAAAAGAAATAACATATGTACGTGGAAATAAATGAATATATATATTTTTTTATTATTTTGTACATGTGCAGTCGATTTATTACATAAATACCAACATTTGTTGCGAGAGTAAGAAAAACTGCAGAAAACCTTACTATTATTCAAACAAGAACATTATATATAATACATATAGTAGATAAGAATATACTATTTACATAATAAATTTAAATCGTTTAAATACAAGCATGCTCCGGTGAAGCGGCCCCAGGAGATTGCTAAAACAAAAAAATATATTATAGATTAATCACACACATATGTTTGCCTCATGAAGTAAAAAATGTAAGCGCGCGGAAAAATTTGGGTCGTTGGGGTTCCTAGACTTGGACTCGAGAACCGGGGAACTTTCGCTTTCCGGGTGACTGATCTGAGCATTAAGCTACCCAGGCCCTCCGGTCAAATCATCCCGGAAACATCTATTTATGTTATGGAGGAGTCGCGGTTCTACAAAAATAAATAAAAAAGGGAAAACAAATACAAATAACCTAATATTGCGCAAAGAATCATGCACCTGTGCATGCTGGATCACAAAAATAAAAAAAAAACTGTATACATACGAAATAAATAAAAGTATTCTCTGCGAAAAGAATATTGCACTAATCAAAATATTTTCACAATAAAATATCACAGTACGTAATGCTGTCACAAAAACAAAATGAAGAAACATTTATCATGAAAAATATGCCGAAAATAACATCAATTGAAAATGATCAAGGGCATATTATAATTGTGACAGCAATATTATCAGTTAACATAAGAATAAAAAGAGAGAGTGCCGATGCTTAAAAAGATAAAAAGCCATGACAAAAGAATGCGTTGCAAACCCAAAGAAAGAATTTAAGTGTTGTAAAATTTGAATTTGGCAAATATGGAACACTTGTTTTATATTGGTTTCATACAGTAAAAAAAATTATTTATGAATAGCATGCACTAAACTCTATAATCGTTTGCAATATACACACCGCATCGAAGGCTGCATCAGTTTTATTTCTCATTTTATTCTTCACATCTGTCACAATAGAAAATAATCTTTCTGTTTCGGCATTAGAACGTGGAAGAGATAAAACTGCTTAGACTAAAATTTCTAAATTTGGTAAAAGCGGTTCTTCATTTAAATTTTTTTTTCAAAAATAGTCTTCCACATATCATCAATTTCTAAATGAGCCAAAAGAGATTTGTTTTCGTCATCAAAGACGATAGGCAGCATTCTTCATTCGTAAGCTAAGGCTGTCACATCAGATATTTAAAAACGTCTTGCTACATTCCTTAAATTTGGAAAGGCAAGCCTACTTTCCTGGCGCAAAGCTATATTCGCATCTAAAAGTTTCAAATCGCGAAAAATGTCATTATTATATGGTAATTTTTTTACCATTTTTTTAAGCGGTTGTGTAAAACGATGAACACGTAGATTTAAAATTGGCAATAAATTCGCCACTTTGTGTTTGCAAAAAAGTTCTACATTCTGGACCAATATACACTGAATTCAATTTCAGGTAGAAAATTTTGATGATCAATAATTTTTTTACTCTCGTCGTTTAATTTTTCTCTCGTCGCCTTACAGCCCAAACACACTTCACTCGGCCCACGCATTTGTAATCTACAAAGCATTTACTCATTCTCACGCTGGACTATTTTCACATTCCCACACTATCTGCAGAGCAATCTCTAGCATCTAAACTGATTAACTCTAATAATTATGTAACGCATTTTTTATTTTGTGATAAAATGTATTTGACGAAAATACAAAGAAACTTATCGTTAGCGATAGTCGTGCTTTCATCAATTAATATTGAAAATTTCTGAATCTTTATTCTGTAATAAGCTTATCGCTTTCGCGTTTGCCTATTATATTTTTTATTATCTGCGTATATTTAGTTCGTGACAAAGGCAACGCGATCATCGCGGTGTTTATCGGATAACATAATTTTGAGCGGGGGACGGTAACAATGCACGTGCGCTTCGTGCAAACGCTTTTGCGCTGTGGATTTTGAAATATGTATATTTAGTGCGTGTACTGCGCGAAAACTTGCAAGAAAAGGATTCTCTTCTATTTGTTTAACTGAAGATAAAGCTTGTTCAACGGATGCGGATTGCAAACGACGGTTGTCCTTGCGCTTGTCTATGAAATCTGTTTTGTCTACCTCCCACCGGTTAATGAACTTTTGCACAGTTCTTTCATGACACCTGATGTAACGTGAAATGTCTAATGCGTTTGTGCCGCATTGCCACATAGCGACAATACGGCTCCGGGTAAATGAATCCAATGCTTTCGGCATAGCGACTCGGATAGTGAACATAATACGGAAATATTTAAAAATACAAAAACTACACAAATCACAAAAAGTATACTAAATATCACGTGGATCAGAATCATATGCTATGAAATCTCTTTCTAATATCTTGTCCTCTTGTCCTCTCCTCGAAATCAATCTTCTTCTCTATGCAGTCACACATTAACTGGCACGCTAGCTATACTTGAAATCTTTTGCGTCGCATTCTGTCGGCAACGGTGTGCTACGACAAACCGGCGCAAGGATACAGTTTAAAGAAGAGAAGGACTGTTATCTATTGTGGAAGGCCGTTTCAATGACTCTTAGTCATTCGCGATACAATGTTATACGTTTCGAAGAAAAGTTTCGCAACAGACAAAAACTATTTTACGTTCGGACAATCGGCCGAGCAATTAATATTAGGAAGACATGTGAAACAACTGAAATACACAAGTTTTTGCTTGAAGGACATTTTTTCAACGTTTAAAGCTAATACCCTCATTTTCCATCTCCTTATACTGCCAATAACTTATATTAGGTTTTGTAATATCATATTCGCTAGTTTCTATGAACAATACTACAATATACATCAATATGTATTACACTGACCATGATTATAAGTTTCTGCGCAGTTTGTAAATCGCGCGCATATTCAGCGTAGAGTCGGTAAACCGGGTCCAGCCGGTCCCTGCCGCTTGGCACCTCCACGATCGCATTCTAGCTTCTACTTGCCCCCCTTCAGGGGGCACGGAACAAATTATTGATTCGGTTGTGTACGGGGAATCTATCAAACCCTAGGATTTACTGTTTTCGCATATTGCGATTCTGCTTATGTTTATGTCAATGCTTTCAGATCTGCCGCTTACTTCGCGCTATCTCACTCTGTCTCGATATCTTGTTTTCACTGCTTTTGTGCTGCGATCAAATTTATGTGGGCGAACCCTTGGCGAATAATACGCGTGGGTCAGAAATACATGTAAGAAGACGTGTGCGTTTTTCGTCCGACACATTAGACCCGTATTTCTTTCACCGGTTTTTTGAACTGGTTTCGACTATACATGGATATACTCTGCATTGTTACTCTACGAAGATCACTCAGTTCACACTGGCTTCTCACGTATTTTCAAGCTAAGCATATTATACTCTGAGCGGTCACGCACAATAATTCGACCGCATGACAACGGTAACTGAATAAAAAGTATCGAGACCAAGTGAGATAGCGTGAAACGAGAAGTGTCAAAGCATTGACATAAACATAGACAAAATCATGATACAATTTAATCTCTGCATCTACCATGTTTATAATATACAAACACGCGCTAAACATTTAAATAACTAAGTTATAATCGAAATAGCTGATGCTTTAACATTTATATATTCATATTACATTAATATTATATTATATTATCTCTATAAATATATTACATTCTTATTGGCATATTTATACTATTCTTAGATTTTCATAATCTTTTAACAACATATTGCAGTAGTCATATTGAGCATCTTTTATTCCTGTACTTATACCAACGCCCGTTCTGATTTTCTGGAGTTGAAGTTCCGTCGACGAATTCGACATTCACGCGTAGAACATAATTTTTCGGCCATTGTTGCGTGGCTCAAAAAATTAAAGGCGGGAATAATATGTTAATTAATCATAGGGGAAAATTAAAGAATTAAGGTGGTGACGAACTGTATGAACGAAAATCGGCGTAGAAAAAAATCTGACCATCGGATAACTGGACCGGGACTCGTACCCGGGACATTTCGTTTGCCGAGCGATTTCTTAATCTTTATTGTTATTATTTATGCAGTGATGAATGAAGAGTATGATGTATATTTATACCAATTACCTACATACATCTGCCTTCTTACAAAAGTTCGCAATTGATTTTCAGTGCTGCATATCTTTGACCAAATACGAAAAATTGATTTTTTGAAAATAGCACATTTGTTAGTACGATCATTTTTAAATATTCTCCTAAAGTTTTATGTGAAAATTCGAGAAACTCCCATACCTACATCTGCCTGAGTTCATACGGACCGGTTGCGGTCAAACAGCTTATCGTGTGTTTCAGATGTACAAAAGTGTGTTGGCAATATTTACAAAATGTTATATCTACTAAAAGCAAAATGGTGACGCTACATACACGAACAGTTTATGTTTATTTCAAGAGGTGTTTTATCTTAACCTTTCTCTGTTATGGACGGAGATTCTAGTTCCAGCTGATATGCTCACCGTAGGTTATGGATGGACAATCTCCGTCCATAATTTATTAATAATCCAAGAATATATAAAGGAATGTTTTAGTTTTATAATAGCGTTTGTTTTATTAAAATGTCACAAAAAAAAGGTACGGATATTTTTCGAAACGCAGAGTTTAAATGGCTGCCCGCAAATCGGTTAAAAGAAACTGGTCGATAAACTAACAATAAATTACGGATTAGTCATTCGTGATTCGATTGAAAAGATAAGAAAGATGCAAAGAGAGATCCATGCTTAATTGTTCAAAACCTAGTACGTAATAAATGTTGTCTAACCTCTGACTATTTATGTAAATGGTAAAAATGAAAAGGTAAAAGTACATTAGTTGTGTACAAGCATAATTATAAAATGCTATCACCGTATCTTATTGAAAGTTTTAAACCTATTTACGAGAATCTAAATTTTTGACTACAAAATATACGGTACACATTCTTACAATCACACACACTAAATTTTAACATGTACGAATACCTCATTTCAAGGAGGATTCTTCTACCTCGATTAGCATTTTATGCTTGTGACCGAAAATATTAACCTAGGAATTTAGTATGCTAGTTGCACATTTAAGGGTATATAACGTGAGCACATATTTTTTTTATTCCGTGTCCCACTCGTCCAATCGAAACCGTATCATACTAGACTACATACTAGAAGTCAATCATGTCTAAAACTTAATTTAATATATAATGAAGTCGAAGTAAAGCTCGAAGTGCCGGAAAAAATCCGGTAACTAAATTTTACACGAAATTAGAAATTTCAATAAACACTGTTGCGACAGAAGAGCTCATTCATTTCGATGCTTATTTTCCTGCTCTTTGTCGATTTCATTAATTCAAGCACCTCATTCCGGGAAATTGTCGCTTTCCCAGGTTTAATCCGAGATTTTTCATATTTACATAAGAAATTGATAACATCCGTTAACCTGTTATTCTTTCATGACTTTAGAATAAAGGATTATACACTATGTGCTAAAGATCTGTAACCAAATTTTTAACTTATGTACATTGCTTTTGAGAAATTTCGATTGTCATAAATATTGTACAGACACAAACAACGTAATATTTTATATAAAGCTTGAGTCGTGGAAAAACCTGTTTAACCGGTTGACAGCATCCTGTTTCGCGTTAAAAACGTTCTTCGACTAAATATTTTCTGTATTTCCATGACCTTCGTTAACACGTTTATCACTAATCAAACTGCTTTTTTCAATTATCTTAAGAATATAAACTTGCAATAAATACCACAGTGAAATATTAAGTTGCGCTATAATATGATTGTATATTATAAGTTATAATATTATAACATATTTATATGAAAATATAAAAAATTTATATATATATGTAAAATAGTATGTATAATATGTTTATTATTATAACCACCGGCGACAATTATTGCGTGAAAGACGATTACATATAACTCTCCCACAATAGTTGCATGATTCCAGCCCTCATATTTTCCTGTTCCGCGGCTGTAAAAAATCATTATTGCATAAACGTACTAAAATAACAATGCAGTAACTAAATTCCGTAGAACATGACTATTTATGGGAAAATACGCAATCTGATATTAATAGATTATTTTTACTCAAATGACGACGTAAGGTGGTTTGGTTTATGCCATTCAACATATATGAGCGCATCTACGGCTGTATGTCTGTAAAATACACAACTCATGCCGGTAGCTAAGAAAAGAAAATGATAATGTAGGTATACCTCCATACAGTTGAATTCTTTGAATCATGGTAGAACAAAAATGCTCTCCCCCCCCCCCCACAATCTCTATTCGTATAGCGTAACGTTATTTACACCACCTGTCAATTTTAAGATTATTAAAACTAAAGCGGTTTTTGAATTATCCTACTCACTCATTGTGTCAAGAAAGGAGAGATGACAGGTATAATATCGGTCTAGGGTGACTTGCTTTAATCCTTTCGGTACGAGCGCTGGATATATCCGACATCCACGTGATATGTATTGGTCCGTAAATAATTTTATACAAGTGTTACTCATATAATTGATAGAATTTTATATAAATATCTTTCAATATTAAAGCTATAAACAACACTTGTCATAAGAAAAGTTTTTTCTTTAAGCACAGTTTTTATTTAATGCTTAGGAAAATCTTCGTGCAAAGTAGGACTGACCACGTGCTATGTACGCATTTTCGGCGCAGCACCTCGCACAGCAGGAATGTTACGGCGGACACGGAGCTCGTATCGAAACGATCAATATTCGGACGCCACTATTCATCAACTATACACAAAGAATCATTCATTTGTTCCGCGATCCCTGAAAGGGAGCAAAGAGAAGTTGGAATACGACTATGGCGGTGCCAAACTACAAGGACAAATTAGTCCAAATTTATAGATCTTATGATCAACTCGCACGCTATTTACGAACTGTACAGAAATGCATTATTATCGTTGTTAAAATACACATTGACATATTTAATTGTATTATCCACAGAAACGTGCAAATACAACATTATAGAACGTAATATAACTTATTGCTAATCCAAGAAGGCAGGAGAAGAACGCATTATCTTTCAAAACTGGAAAAATGTCTTTTAAGAAAAAACTTTTATGTCAAAGTTATTACGTATAACGATTTTGTAACATTAATTGCTTGACCGATTGTTCCAATGTAAAATAAATTATGGTCCTGTCAAGAACCATGTCATGGCTCTGAAAAGAACCATTTTACAACTGTGAAAAGAAGCAATTAATTATCAGTTCTCGCACAACTACTTGATTTAATCCTTTCAATCAATTAGTGTTACAAAATCGTTATATGCAATAACATGGATGCAGAAATTTCTTCTTAAAGAACATTTCTTTAATTTTAAAACATAATTTATTTTTTTTCGCCTTCTTGGGCTACCGATAAGTTATATTACGCTCTATAATGTTGTGTTTGCATGTTTCTATGAATAATACAATTAAATATGTCAATGTGTATCGTATCGTATGCAATATTCAGGAATTCTTAATGTAAACTGACTAATGTTCTTGGATTTAATGCTTTTAAAAACTTCTAAGCGATCGAACTAACTTCCCAGAACAAGAAAAGTACAGAAAATTATGTGTGTCCAAATATTTTTCTGACACTAGAATTAAATACTGTTTTGTTTATGTTAAATAATATGTACAATTAATTTAATAATAATGCAATAATAAATAATAGTACAGTAATAATAAATGGAAAATAATAGTAAATAATACAATTAATAAGTAACTAAACCTATGTTTCTGAAAACTATAAACTAGGGTACAATGTAGTATTTATTAAAAAAGAAAATCATGATTCTATAAGTCAACTATAGATAAGTGTACAAACAAGTATTTTTGAAAAACTCGGGTATCAAAATATTAAAACGAATCACCGTAAATATCCGGGAAACGTTTAAACTATTGTAAACTTGTCAATATTTGGTATCGTTTGTTTTTAATTCTCTTTTCTTAGATCACGTACATCATTACATAAATAATCCTCTTTCCAGCATTATTTCAAAAAAAGTAAATCAATCATGTTTGCGAAAAATTAATTTTGATATTTTATGTTAGTTACAGAGTCTAAACATTTTGTGGGATTTAATATGTTCCACCATATTTGGAACAATTTTTAAATCATTTTCACGTACAATAATAATGTTTTTTTCAACGATTAACGTTATTGACATAAGATTGTACGCTCCAAGCAGGCTTTTAGTTAAGTTTTAATCAATTTTTCAATAAATCACTAATCAGTCTTTTACTGTAATTGATGTTAGAATGATGTGCTAAAACAAAATGTATTATTATAGTGTTAATAAATTTTATTTTTTCTTAATTATACGCAAGTTCGAATTAATATTTATGTGTGTAGTAACTGACACGTGGATTAAGTGTAAGAATATTATGACAGGTTTTATCGTTTCCTGAACGGCTTCCGAAAAAATTAACAAATACGCAACTTTAGGTGTGTTTAACAGCAACTATTCCTCAACGATACAAATATGAAAATGATTTTTCTTGATTTTTTACTGTTCTAGTTTATATTTAAGAAAAATGTCTCAGTTTTTACTTTGTAAAAGACACACTACTGTGTGATCTAACGTCAAAATATTAATTATGTGTTATATTGCTCATCAGTACCGATGCTGATCATTGGGGACTGAATCAGTAGCAAACGTGTTAGGCAGCGTTGCAGGTTATTTTTATTAATGTAGTCATCGTGCAATGCTTGTTGGGTTCGAAGAAGCGTCGATTTTGAAACAGGTGTAACAGGCACAACCTCGGCCTTTTTACTAGTTTCATATATTACTTTCACCAACGGTCTGTACTCTCAGTCGACTCTCAACCGCGTGAACGAAAATATCAATACCAGGAGTGTTAACTACATAATCATGAAGTACTTAATAGTGAGTACAAATACTGTATATATCAAACATTATACATATGCAAATAGTCCAAAGAAAATTCAGAAACATATTGCCGGTTCTATTCACGTTGTTCCATGGGTTATTTATGCTATACAGACAGATGAAGAACACAGGGACTTTCGCTATAAGTTTCATGTTATGTCATAGTGAGCGTCAGTGATGCCGTCGTAAAATTCAAATAAATTCAGAATGATATTAGGTTTACACCTTCTACGAGCGCATAAATTCAGCCAATTGTGAGAAATACGACCAAAACCTAGATATACATGAGTCATTTATTTTGAAAGCGACCTAAGTCCATTTATACTTCAATTGAGATATTTAAGGATTTTTGTTTCAATGCAATTAAAAATATACGTACACGATACTGATGAGTCATACTGCTTAAGTGTATCTAAAGGACTTAAATTTATAGTTCCTATTAAAATAATGGCGATTATTCAGTGAATAATATGCGTTTTCTCACCAGGAATGGAGTTAGGTCACTTTCAAAATTAACAACCAGATTCGTTGTAAAATTTGAAGGAGCCGAAGTTCATTCAACATAATTTAAGATGCTTCAAATTGAAAAAAACAATGCTCAATTTATTTTATATATATATCTTATATATCTTTAAAAGTTTTCAAAAACAACATTTATGCGATTCAAAACATTTTTTAACTACGTAAATACAAAACAATTTACTGCTTATCTACATTTTGTGTGTGTGAAAGGGATTTGAAGAAATTATGATGTCTGGTGATATATTATATATCGCAGTAGGTCTATTATGTCCTTGACTTTTGCTGTTCTAATTTGTCTGATATTTTTATACAGTAGTGTTAATACAATATATTCTAACTTTCTTGGTCTACTCCGACGTGATAATAAATCCAGGACTTTAAAATTTTCATTCCCATTCATTGATGTCTTATAGAAAAATATATAGTGTTATCATATAGAAAACGGTTCCAACGTTTTGCATCCAACATATTTTAACCAGTTTATTGATTCTCCGTTAAAATTCTTTACCCCTTTAAAAATTGCGTCTTCCAATAATTTTGTTGATACAAGATCTTCTTATTTCATTTCATTTACAATAAAGTTATTACTTTTCCGGCACTTTTCGATGATATTATAATAATCTCGGGGAACAAGCAGTAAATTATTAGTTTTTAAGACATTTCTACCACGTCAAAATGTCTATCATTTAGTAAAAACGAATGTCTTGGTATTAAGGATTTGTGATCTATGATTTCCACATTATTTTCAACAAGTTTGGACAATTTTTAGCTACATTAAAGCTACTTTAATGTTTCTATTTTGTCCTGCACACATATCACTGTAAACTATAATGTGTTTTTCACTTCTTAAATTTTTAACATGTTTTAGGATGCATGAAGCTATTTTTTGAGCACCTGTCGATGCAATAGCTTCATCCCAAATGTACATGTGAACATTATCGTTATGAAAATCGGGAATACCTAAATTTAGAACATACATATTGAATTTATAATATGCTACTGAAGTAGTCAACTTTGGATTAGGTAAAGCTTTTTGCAAGTTAACTGAGGTTAACTTGTTAAATATTAATTAATTAAAATTACCTTTATTATTTCGTTCGGACATTATCAGTAATAAATATCTTAATTTAAGTATAAATGGACTTAGGCGACTTTCAAAATAAACGGCTCAATTATTGAATGAACTCTTATGTGTCCAAGATTATCGTATTCACTCGGAATACAAGTAAGTTCAAGTGCTTTATTGATAGATAATTTAACGTTGTACATGTAGCCGCGAGCAACCGGAAGTAAATAATTGGCAAATGGATTTAGGCCACTTTCAAAATAAATGTCTCATATATGCTATAAAGAAAACTATATAATTGAGAAGATATATTTCGGTAGTAAATTGTTTTATTTGACAAGCGTTGTGACATAGTCAGAAATCTCGGCAACTTGAAAATTTTAGCCACAGATTCATATTTATCCACGAAAATTTTCCTTTCGGTGAAAATTTAGAAAAACTATTATGGTAAATAATATAATGAGGAAAATGTTAAGTTTAAGGTTAACGCGAATATAAACACATTACGTTGCCCAATTAAAAAAATCGGTGACAGCAACAGGCAAAGCTTTCCTTCTTATTCTAACGTTTAATTCATTTAAATAGTTTTAACTTGCTGTTGCTTTGTTTAACACTGGAACTGGCTAGATTATCAACCTCGTTTGTAATGACATCAGTATTTTACAAATTTATAAAGCTCGGTATTCTAGTATGTTCAATTATTATGTTGCACAATATAAATAATTAAATAGGTGTCTTTACCCTTCTTCTCCGTATATTTTTTTTAGAGATATATAGTCAAATCTCTTTTTGTGTGGTCTTTTTTTATACGGTATATAATTATATATCGAGATTCTGTTCGCCATATGTAAGTTTACCGTGAAATTAGGTTAATCTCAACAGTATTGGTATCACTTTTTTTATATCAGTGTGTGTGTACATATTGCATCAGCAATTCTCACACCTATTACATTAGCCAAATAACATTAGTTCATTACTGACCTTCGAATTATATACATACATATCTTTTGACCATTAAGATTAGATTTTTTATAGTGAGATTAAAGATAAATTAATTTTTTTTCTTATTTGGATATTGTTTTTTTATGATTTTTATTTTATTTGTAAATATACGTACTGCCTTAAAATGAATAATTGTAGCAGAAAAAAAGGAAAAAAGAAGACAATAGCATTAGAAACTAAAATTGCAATATTAAATAGCCTAGCAGATGAACGATCCACAGCTCTTCGTGAGAAATTTAAATTAGGTGAATCCACTGAAAGAGCCATACAAAACTGTGCAAATAAAATAACTCAATCCGATAATTGTGCAATAAACAAGAGTGGTAAAACAGCATCATATTCGAGGAATATTTTAATAAAGAAAACGGAAAATGCCCTTATAGTTTGGATTAAAAAAACCACTCAAAATCAAATCCGCCATTGACGGCGTTTAATTAAAAAGAAAGTTAAACAATATTTCAATCCGCTGAAGAATTTAGAACCATCTAGTTCCACATTCCACTTTAAGAACTTGAAATTTTCTGCCAGCAATGGCTGATTAACTGGATTTTTATGACAACACAAACTTTACAATCTAGAGAAACAAGGCGAGGCCGCGGCCACCGATGAAATCGCTGCTAAAAATGATTGTAAAATGCCAGAAAAATGATTGATGACGGTGGATATTGCCCAGGTCAAATATTTAATGCAGATGAAACTGGATTATTTTGGAGAAAGATGCCCAGCCGAATGCACATTGTCAAGTCTGGGAAAACTGCAACTGGTTTTAAGACTGCAAAGAATCGAATTACAGATAATGAAGATGAACAAGAAGAACTGGATTCTGTGACAGCGGATAAAATATATGCAGGAATCTAGCTTTCCAGCAAATTGGAAAAGCATTTTCCTAAAATAGATTTCCGACAGAACTTTGAAATTTCAAGAAGAACTTCGATCGTGTATATCTGATTATAGTGAAGTTTACAAATGTCACAACTCTAACGCTTTTTGCCGATTTCTTATTATTTAGGGTGCGGACTTCGGTACTTTTCAGATCAAACATACCTACGCGACACTCCCCTGGGATCAGACAAATCAATTAGTGGTTTTGGGCAAAATTTTTAAGAGATTGGGCAAGTTCTCTTACGAAATCGCCACACGAATATGGATGTACAACAAAAGATTCAGGGGTAAATGCAGGAAGTTGAGGAAGATTCTGGCTATCAACAAAACCTTCTTTTTCGACAAAGGCTTTTATTGACTTTTCTGGTTCAATATAAAACCTTGGGTTTCTGCCCTCCACGCACTTTTCGTTTAATTTGTCTACTCATCAAACCAATTTTATCTTCTCGGGCCCACTGATATGCAAGCGAGTGCGCCTCAAACTTTCCGAAAGCGATGTTAGATTAGGATGGATCGTGAATTTTACCGGGTTTTTCACTACGCAAACGGATGCGCCTTAAATCCTCCGACCAATTCCAATTTGGAAGAAAAATAAAGATGCGGGTTGGAAATTCAGATATTTCACAGCTCTCGATACGCAAGCGTGTGCGCCTCAGATCGCTTGTGATTATCTTACTGTCGTATGACTCGGTAGAAAAAAACACAGCGTAGAATACTTTACAAATGTCTTACTCGGAATGATCTTACTCGTAGAAACCTTTAGATCAGGGAGATCGAGGATCCCACCGGCAGAGCTACCGCGTTGCTAAACTCGTGGGTAACGAAACTTGTTAAACGAAAAAGGTAATGGACCCGCGTCAAAACAAGTACGGCCCTTTATACCCAGCAAATCTGTCGCCAGGTTACCCCTTCTCGTTAAAAATTCCATAGCCCGACTTAATCCGTCCGAGCCCTTATCGTATAGATGTTCAGCTCCGATTTACCGGAATACTAGAGTTACTGATGTTAGTCAAGTTGCTTGAGGCTTCCGATAACCGCTGCCTCTTTCCATTGCGCCTGGAATGCCGATTCGGTTGCAAGAACATAATCGTTAGGTTCTGATAATTTAAATGTTAGTTTAATTCTCGATCTCCCTTTTTTTTGCGCCGGCGTGGTGCTCGTTTGCGTGATGCTCGTCGATCACAAGACCGTCGTTGCAAAAACTTATCAAAAAATTAAAGTTTTGGTAAAAATGAACAAAAAATGAATCAACTCTAATAACTTCATGTGACGAAACCAATTGAATAACGGTGGGGTCGTGATAAATTGATTAACCATGCCTGTTTAAAATTAACTTGGACTGTATATTTTGCAACCACAACTAAATAATACAAACTTATGTCCGTATGACTCGATGCCACGTAAACGAGTGCTAATTCACGTCGGTCGCATCGTGTCACGGGTACGATACGCCATAGAGGGCGTCTTGCTGTGACCTTCGTATCGCTCCTTTATCGTCACATACCGCTTGGGCGGCAACATTTGAATCTTTAACAGCAATTACGAACCAGTTGAACACAAGAATATCCGCGTTTTGGATTACGACGAGTAGTATTGGATTACGTACATTTTAAAAATTTCTCTATGCTTAAAATGAGAAATAAAAATTTTTTTAAATGTTGTCATGTGTAATTTGATTATTTATTTTGGTTGGAAATCACTTTCTCGCTATTTCGTATAGCTTTGATACATTATCTCAATGAGACTTTTTTTACACAGCCCCTCTCCACTGCATAAAAAAAATCTCTTTATATGTTCTCAAAAATTATTTGTTATAGCTATTTATGAAATTTCCGAATATTTTGTTTTGTGCGGATTTTTTTCTCCAGCCCCTATCTACCGCACAAAAACGTTGCTTATCTATTCTCCGCTATTAACAAAATGCCTTTAAAATATTATTTTTATTAACCATAATATGCATGGTTTGAAATATAAATTAAATATAAGCTTCGATATGACTTAGTTGTTGCGACATAGGCAAAATGCGTAAAACTAGACATAGTTAGTAAAATGTTTTCTTTAAATCAGTCCACTTTTATCGAATTTGAAATGCTACACTTTAGGAAATGAATAGAAATAAATTACGTAAAAATAAAGAATCGAATATTTTTACATAAACTTTAGAATACTATGGTCGTATTTCACACACGAATTTTGTT
Source organism: Ampulex compressa (assembly GCA_038496175.1). Lineage (NCBI taxonomy): Eukaryota > Metazoa > Arthropoda > Insecta > Hymenoptera > Ampulicidae > Ampulex > Ampulex compressa. Next base: position 13,338 of record JBCFXI010001994.1, on the reverse strand, counting down.
TAAAATTTAATAATGAAACAGCAGCACTTTTACAATAGTATTATGTATATATTAAAAGTATACAGATAACTAAGGTAACTATGAATAAACGTTCAGAAAAAAGGTCGAATATAAATCATTAAATCGGAAAACTGTCATTGTCTATCACACACTCCTGATAAAACATTGGTTTAAATAGCTATATAAGTATCACTAAAATTTATTATCTGTTTAAAACGTAAAAATACTTCTTTGTTACGAAATAACATTTACGATATTTTATTGGAAAATATCTTATTTTATTTCGTAATGGATTCGTCATTTTTCTCAAGCGAATATAATATTACGGAATTTACTATAAATTATTGCCAGAAGATAGAGATAAGAAAATGGAAAAGGAGGATATTAGCTTTAAACATTGAAAAAATGTCCTTTAAGGAGAGACTGTTGTGGAGTTGGTTTTAGAAATCGACGATAGAGAGAGCTGTAAGCTACCGATTCCGATCGCATCCTTTTAAGTGCTGTACGTTTTAACGAAATACATTTTCATATTAATTAGATATTTGTGTGCTCTCTCGTTTATATCCTCATCCTACCTCACAACTTTTGCATCTAAGTTGTCTCGTATGTCTTTGTAGTATTAATTGCTTCGCCAATATAAGATTATATTTCAAATTTTGTTCACACCTATCATAACATTGTTCCCAAATATTTCACACCATCGGTTAATATTTGGATATGAAAACTTGAGGGAAAAAGGTCCGTATTCGGAGGAACTTTGAATTTATTGCTCGGTAAAGTTCGACCAGTTACGGTGGTGTAGTGGATAGAGGCTTAGACTGCCACGCGGCAGACCCGGGTTCGAATGCCGCCCATCACCTCTGGTTTTTCTATGCACTATGTATACCTTAGAACTGGTGGTTCGGAACTCACCTTAAACGGTAGGTCCTAGGCCAAATGACCTTAGCAGTCGGTGCCGAAAATGAATTTAAAAAAAAAAAGTTCGACCGTTGGCATTAGAGGTGTGTTAACTCCAAATATTTTTATTTTGTTCCGGGGAACTTGCAATCTACCAAAAAGATTTATTTCGTATAAATTATCGTACTCAAATTATTCTTAAAGTACGGAGATTTCTTTCTAAGGGTATTCAACGTAGGGAAAGGTGAAATCGAATTGTATTTGGGTATCCAGAATTAAAAAGATACAACCGTGTCTTTGGAGAAACTTTACATTTTTCGTTTAGCAATTCTCAACTCTACATACAATGTTCGTACTTAACAAATACGTCGAAGTAAATTTTAAAAAATTTCGCAGCCATTAGCTGGCTATTCCTCGCGATCTTGAGAACATACTTTGATCGCGAGGAATATTGATTGCCCAGGTCTCACCACGTGGAGGTTGCTGCGACCAGAGACCCCCCACCCAATCCACCATTCTACGCACGCAATTAATTAAACTAAATGCACTCATTACGTTTTACGAGAATACGCTAAGCATTCGAACCATTCAGTCGTTTATCAGGCTTTCAAACGCGCAACCAGTGACAAAGGAAAAAAAGGGGATAAGATGAAACGATAAAATCGTGACGCGATGAATTCTTACCAAGAGCACTAGAGATTCTCACGAGTACAAGTGATCCTCGTGATGATGATCCAAAGAAGGCCACGATTGAGAATGGTAACCAGGTGAAGCGCACGCTGGGTCAGGCGCGATTGAATCAACTCTGCGACGCCACTCCCTTGAACATGACCTTCTAAAAGCCGTTGGAGTATCGCGGCAAGTACCGCGAGAACACCCTGGGTACCTGGGAGAATTTGGGAATCTATGTTCCGACAAATGGAGCGCAAGGCGAACAAGAGTCGAAAATTACAGAGAATTGTACTACTTACGTTTGAAATGTCGCATGCCACACCTTAAACTAAAATCATCCGTCCGTACATCTTAATCTATAGTTAATGCTAAAAACTTAGTACTAGCTTCGTTCTTCGTTCTTCTCTCTTCTCTTTTTGGTACCAAATCTAAAAGCTAGTCAAGGAAAAAGCAAGTAATTAATATATCAGTCAGTATTAAAATCAGTAAAAGTGAGTTAAATCGGTATAAGGCGGTAAAGGAAGGGTGAGACACACAAAAAAAATGCAATTGTGGGGAAAGCAAAGAATGTTAATACTTCGCTGGGACCGCAAAGAATGTTCGTATGTAATTACCCGACAATTCATATTTTACCGAATTTCACTCGCAATACCTTCACGAATTCTAATTTTTCTTTACGCTCACGATGCACATGAGTACATGCTACCATCTCTTGCAAATTAATTTACGATCGAATGCGCGTTGTTCGATTTGATTGACCAGCAAGAAGATCGTATTTGGTAATTTTCGAGTTTGGCTTTTTTTCCGTGCGGTGTAAAAAAGTGTCAGCAAAGCTGGTTTCTGACGCCTGAAACTACTCAGATACAAAAGTTTCTCCTTGAAGGACTTTTTTTTCAATTTTTAATGCTAACACCCTTCTTTTCCATTTCTTTATACCGGAAATAATTTATATTAGGTTCCGTAATATTATGTGCGCCTGTCCCCATGAACAGTGCAACTAAATATATCGATATGAATTACGCCGTCCATGATTATAAGTTTCTGCGCAGTTTGTAAATCGCGCGCATGTCGATCATACAATCGATAAATCAGATCCAGCCGGTCACTGCCGCTTGATACCGCCACAGTCGTATTCCAGCTTCTCCTTATTCCTCTTCAGAAGACATGGAACAAATTAATGATTCCGAATGTCGTGTGAGAAGAAGCATGCATCTCCATCATTTCTGCTTATTACATATTATTGTAATTCTCTTAAATTGTTAACCCTTCCTTTCTGAGTTCTTCCGCTACCATAATGGTCACATTGTCAAGAGTGATGTGATTAGCTTCTTGCAAGGCGATCTAGTAATTGTACCCTATCCACTAATTCGTCCGGAATCCTTAAGAATTTTCCCGCCTATCGTTAAAGGAATGATTCCTCTTCCTGCTTTTTAAAATATCGTCGTTACAACGTTTATATACTGGACTTCTCTCTTTACCATCATTTTATCGTGCGACAAAAAATTATTATGCGAGTAAATAGATGTGTGGGCAGTTTGATATTTTAACAAATTTTCTTAATCGCACACGTCGTTGTTCGAGATTCATTTGACAATACACTCGTAAATACAGAGTGATCCACGAAATTTTTGTATATTGTCAATCAGCACGTCATGATTGTCTACCTTTAGTAAACCGTTTTACATGTGTTTGCGAAATAGATACGAATATCTTAAATATTTCAGTTATTTTCAACATACAAAACAAAGAGTTTTCATCCACCATCTCCCGCATTATATCTTCTAGAAAAAGTGTAAATGGGTCAACAGTTTTGTACACAGCTCTATCTTGACAGCTGTCTGTTTTTTCTGTTCATGAATGTTGCTGTGACACTTCCGGAGCTATGATTATACCTCATTTAGAGGATGTCGAAGAATGTCACGTTACTTTTGCATTTGCACTCTTTTTCGAACGTATCATGTCCCGATTTCATTTCTCATCGATCGTTAACGAATCATTATACGTTACTTTATCAAAAACAGCCGAATCCTTATTGTTATTTTCTGTTTAGGCGATTTCTATTGCTCGCAGTCTTTTTACTCAGTATTATCAAAAACTTGTTTCAACGAATCTATCATAAGTTTAGAAGATTCTCATAATTAATTTTTGCAATATCCATGCGCTGGAAGTAATAATTTCAGATAATCTGAACGACTTTATAAAAAAGTAAAAAAGTTAAAGATCTTTTAGCCTTTTAACCGTTATGTAAAGGAATACTTTAATAAATAACAATAAATCAAACATCTATTCGAGAATACCCCTAATGCTTCTTCCAAATTTTGCAAGATCTGATAAATATTATTTTTTTTATAATCTCATTCTTTATATATTTGTTAGGGTTATTTTGACCATCTTTCACATTTTTATTAATTTCCGCTCTTTTCTCAAAAATATTTGCGACTTCCGCATTTCGTTTTATTCGAGTCAGTTACTCGTATTCTTATGCGCTGCTTGCATCTTCGTTTGAACATTCTTGAACGTTTGTTCAACATTTTTGAACTACGTTAAACATTTTTCTGTTGCTGCAACTCGATGACATCTTGTTTCGTTAACCTGAATTTATGCGTAGAAGAGTTCAATCTAAAAAAAAAAGTAGTTCGTACGTAAAGTAGTTCAATAATTTCGTCGCTTAGCGCATGTCCCTATCAGTATGATTACATTTTTTTGTCGTACTAATATCATTTTTTCCCCAATTATTAGCCCATGTACATTTAAATTTCTTTACTTGTATACTATACTCGATTATCCAGGTAATGCTTAGGATTCGCATTATCCGAGAAAACAGGTTGCGTCAATTGTACGATTCTCTTACTCCTGACATTGTGCGTATTATTCTCCGAGATGATGCGAGTTTTTCTCTTCATAAACTATAAAGTTTTCGCTACCACCATATACATTTCACAAATACTCCCCCTGTCCCTACCTGTTTCAGTAAGAAAATTAGCCAATGCATTAATGCAACTGAATGGGACACCGAGCCGAAAGATGTGCACATTACACGTCAGTAGTCTGATGTTCGCACTTACGCTGACTGTAATCGGCGCTAGTATACGCAGGCGTTGTGTAGATGACAACTATATCATAGTCGATGCTCGTATACAAAGATCGTCGCATTCATGCCGACCATAGTAGGCGCTTGTTATGGAAGAGTTAAATATATCTTCAAGAACGAATGCTGAACGTATCAACACATCATATCTGGATTCCTTGCAATAACTAAAGAAAATAATCGAGTAGAAGAAGCGAGCGTGGAAAAAAGGTGAAAAAAAAAACAAAAAGATCGGCCAATAACAGCAGTTTGAACAAAGGAGAAGGGGAAGGTTCTTCGAAGGAGATATAATATATATCTATATATAATAGAAACTAATATAATATAATAGGTTGAACTTTTTTCTTCAAGTAATAACGTATCTATTTGTGATACAGACAATGTATACTAGGTTATTAATCCTTCTACATAGTGTTATGCATGTATATAGATACTAGAAAAGGTATACACATTCTCGTTAGAAACATCATATAATAGCAAAGAAATAAAATACCAAATAAATATAGAATATTTGAGTCATTTACACAGTATTTCCCAATCCAGCTTACCTGTTAACATTAGCATATTAGAAATAACTAAATATGTATATGTTTCTATTGTACACGCAGGCTCATTTGCTACGATTATTTCATTGCCATGTTCTCTATAAATACATGATGATTTCAATTAATATTTTGGTTTCAAATAACACATATCTACGCTTGATGGAAAATTATTTTTGTGCACCGAAACCAAACCACCATGCCAAAGTATTGTTCTAATAAAGTGATGATATTGGTGCAAAGATTTTCAAGATACGAATTCTTTGTGTCAGGTTCCAGTGTTACTCATTGGTGCCTGTTTAGGAGACGTCTCGCACATTTTGGGAGTAGATTCGACTACAACCACACCACCTCCCCCGCCAAAACCATATCATTTTCAGTATCAGGCAGGTCGATATCCGGCACACGTGGATCGAATTCATGAGGAAGAAGGAGATGGTTCCGGACGCATTTACGGTAATTTTCAGTGTCTATTTGCACGATACTTTTCTTTATTTTTTCCTTTACTTGACACCATGCAACAGTGTTCAAGATATAACATTCAAAACGTACAAGCAGCATACGAAGAAAATTTCAAATAATTTTTAGTTTTATAGCGTACAAATATCAAATTAAAAGCGTAAAAAATACTGTGCAAAATGATCAAAATATTGCATGGCCGGTATTACTTGAAAGGTTTTCATTACTAATTTCGAAATATACTTAAAATAATACTTTAAATTGTTACGATGCGACCAAACACACATACACACTTTATCTGTTAAACCGTACCTTTCTACTGCCAGGCAATGACTCTCCACACGGTCCATACGTAAAATTAACTAGCGCTTCACCGCGATTGGATTCGAAACCTACGTGTAGACAAAGTGCTGGAGCACACCTTCCTTATCGTTGTTACATAACACCAACTACTAATCTTGCGATTCCCGCGCTATTAACCACTCTATATCCTTTTACCGCGTTTTATCCACAAATTTCTATAGACCACCGAATTGTTAACGCTACAAATTTTTCTTGTGTAAAATATTCTCAAAAAACATATAGGGGACAGTTGCCAATATCGGACTACTCGAGAAAGAATGTTCGTAAGTAGGAAACGAGTTCATATTTTTGAGTAAAAAAAATTCAATGCAATATTGGTATATTAGTTGATACATACACTGAATAAAATAATCTATAATGCTGTATTTTTAGATAACAAAATATATTTTCAAAATTGCATCAACAGTCCAATTTAAAAAACTAGTTTGCTAAATTACACCATGTCTATTTTTTATTATTTTATATAAAATCTTTTACTTCAAAATATTCTTATATTCTACAAAAATTATTAAATTCTATAAAGAAAATTTATATTTTATACAAAGACTTGTATTGTGTAATAAAAAACGTTAATTATAGCAAAACTAAACAAGCGTTTGAAAAAATTATAAGTCGCTGTGAAATAGGCGAAGTAATGATTCTTCATGTCGAAACATAAAACACGAATACTGTAGTATACCGGCCGTCCCATTCTTAAACCTATCGAAAATTCTATTTACTTTTGCAAAATCGTATACAAGAAATCATTATATCTAATTATATATATTTTACCTCCTATTTCTCATATTTTCCACACAAAAAAAACCATTCATCATTTACATCAAGGGTCGGCAAACTTTTTTGCCCGCGGGTCAAAATTTACCAAAATGTGAGTATTAAAGAGACGTTTTGGTCAGAGATATTTTCGTATCAAAAACAGTTTTTTAGTACATAATAAGATTAGTTACTAAAATATTTTATTAATAAAATAATTAGTAATATAATTGAATAAACTTTATTTATAAACATTCTCTTCGACATCGATGGCTTTTCTGATATTGAACTTGCGACGTCAATTTAGTCAAATCTGGTTTATAATCAATCGTTTTAAGTTATTTTAAGTTAAGTTGTTTGTTCTCAAAATGTTAATGTCATGTTTAAGTTTTATCATTTACTTTTATATATTATACTTTATTTTCGGAACTAAAGTGGGTCACTTGAAACTATCAAATGGGTCGCTCGGTGTCCGCGGGTCATAGGTTGCCGACCCCTAATTTAATCCACCTTAGCAACTATTAGTTAATCTAATTTAAGAAACTAATGCATTTTTAACATTTCTGCGCAAAAAATGAAAATTATTTCACCGGACACCAAAAAGATGCGCTCATCATATTGTGGCTGTAACGCATTGTCTGGTTTGTTTTAATGCAGCTGTTAAATAGGATGTAAACTTTAACTTGATGCTAAGAAATATTGTCTAAGACAATTGCTATTCAACTAATTACTATAATTTAATTTAGAAATAATTTCAACTGAGGCAACTCCCTCTTGTATTGTAGACAAGTGCTGAAGCAATGTAACAGATGTAGGTTGTGTGCACCCGAAATCATCATTGTGGCTGAACACCACAATGTGGGGTAAAAAGAACATAACATATGACCGTAGCGATCTCAATCTGCTGCGACCAATTGGTTCTAATTTATGGACCCTATATTCTTTATCTTTTAATTATTCCAACATATCATTGTCACTTTATTTAAAGAAATACATAACGTGATTACAAGAAGATATAAAGATATAATGCGATTTTCGTACGCTATTATGAATTAAAAAAGAACAACAGCAAATAAAGACAAAAATAAAATCTCCTTTTTCGAGTAATAATTACATAACATTGATAATGGTAATAATACAAAAATATGTATGTTATATACAACATGTATGTATAAAGTATATATATTTTATCAATACATAAAAAATCAGTACATACAAAAATTTAATAAAGTATATAAAAAATTAGTTGATTACTTATAATATTTGTTTATGTTCAAAATTAGGTTCGTATTCCTTCATTGATCCAAAGCATAAATTGCGGACAGTGGAATACACGGCAGACGCAGATGGTTTTCATCCTACGCTAATAAACTTCGAGGATACACTTTCACAGCCTGTCGATTCCGAAGCAGTGCAACTTGCTAAGGAGAAGCACTATCAACTTTATCATAAAATTGCCGAATCCCATGCACATGGTGTACCAGTTAATGTACCAAGGGTAATTAACCATACAAATACTGTAAAAAAATGTTTATCGCAAAGCATTTTTTTAATTACCTAACATAATTCTTTGTTTCTGGTTAAAGGACATTTTTTCAATTTTAAAATATAATCCGCTCCTTTGCAATCCATTTATAACGACAATAAGTTATATTAGGTTTTATATCGTCATGTCCGAATGTTTCTATGAATATTACAATTAAATATATCAATGTGCATTATAACATCTAAAACTTAAAGTTGATTAAACAAAACTAGTGGTTTTCGTCATCCTCTTCAGAGGTTAAAATTATAATTGATTTCGTGTATACTTCCTCTTACCTAACCAATTAGACCCGCATTCCTGTCGCAATTTTTCCGGTCTACTACCACCGTTACATCAACGCACTCTCTACATTGCAAAAATAATAACTGTTTTGGTTTTTGTTTTCCAGGAATCCCTCAGCGTGTCGAGAGCAAAAGATAGGCATCTAGAATTGTACAATAAGATCGCTGAAGAACACGCAGCAATAGCTGCACAGCGGGAAGCCGAACGGCCGGTTTACGAAGCAAATTCTGGTCACAATAACGCAGACAAATATGACTAATGGAGCACGATTGTTTATGAACAATAAATAAGCAAAACACATGTGATGTGTATAAAATATGGAAAATATGTATATATATTAAAATATATAACATAATATTGTTTATATTAAATCAGTCAATAAGTAGTGCAATTTTTTTGTCAGTAGTCAGATGAATGATATATGCTCTTACAATGTGAATATATTATTAGAATCTATAAAATATTCTCAGCAATTTACACCGTTATACACCCATTAAACCCTTTACACATGAATTTAAAAATAGAGTTGTAAATGTTATCATGAAAATGTCGAAAGAGCTTTTAAAATATATTTTACTGTGAGATTTTCCGCAAGACAATACAAGTAGAACAACAATACACAAAACGTATCAAATTGATGATATTATGAAGTATTATGAATATAAATCGAGGTCAAAGACGGTTCCAACGGTTTCTTTTCGAGAATTTAGCCTTGAGAAGGAGACAATATCAAGCGGCCCTTCAAAGATTTTATGATGATAAGAAAATTCTAGTTTGGCAATAAACTGACGCTAATCAATTGATTCAATAGTCCTTCGGCATTGCGTTCTGATAAATACTTACTGTAAAAAAACCTCATTACTTATTAGATAATGAAATACATATATTTAAGAATACATTACAATTACCCTGGTATATTGTAATACGTATTACAATGGATTTTTACCATTTTACCTAAATTTGATGTTGCTAAGTATTTAAATTTACTGCAACAACAATTTAGTGCCATTTTAGCAGCCACGACCGCCCGTCCTGACATGTGTGTTGAACTTGTTGTTCAGTAATATAAATCACATGGATACATGCATTAATCTTGCATTAAATGTGCTCAATGAATCCTATTATGCATCAAATCTTATCCAAAGTAAGCATGCTTTAATGCTCCTTGGGCACTTTTAATTTTGTTAACATTATGCTGTTTAAACGTTTGAACTACGGATTAATCCGAATCAAATAATTAGATAAAATTGCACAAAAATACGCTCTCTAATCCTCATTATATACATAAACATCTTTTTGAATATCTCAATTAAACGTATTTATAATTAATGTGTATTTCTAAGATTCTCACTTGCTTTCCTTAATGGAAAGTACGACATGGAATTAGTGAATAATATTGTAACTAAATAAAATAACTGAGAAATAAACAAATATTCTTATTCTCATCAAAATTCTACTCAAAACAACATTTTTTCCGGCATAAACTTAATAAAGTTACTTCTGAAGAGTTTATCGTGATTCAATCGACGTTCCTTACATGTAGTGATAAAGATTTCTTATTGTTGAACGATAATTTTTAACAGAAGTTATGACATGTATTTGCCAAAAAGTAACCACTGAGAACTATTGAAATGCATGACATTATAAATTTCTTAATACTAGAGTTATTGACCACTATATTACAATAATAATTTTTCCTTCGCTTCGTTCCTTATAGGATTATAATGACTATATATCTGGTTGCGGTGTCATTTAGTGACGAATGTTATTTGGTGGTGCTGTACGTGTCGTATTATACGCGCCTGTGATGTGGTATCTCAGGTTTGGTTGTGATTGTAGTGAAGAGGATGGAATGAAGAAGCATGGTAAGACCTCCGCACTCCCATGCACTATTAGTATCAGGTATGAAAATCGTTGTGACAGTATAGGGACAAAGCGAGTCTTTCACTGGGTACACCTATCCCCACTTTTAACGTTTTTCTACTGTCCATATTTAGGCTGTCGAAGTTACAAATTGCAAAGGAATAAATTCTCCGTACTTACGGGGAATCTACCAAACCCTACGATTTACTGTGTATGTGTATCATGATTCTATTTATGTTTACGTTAGTGCTTTGAGACTCGTCGTTTACTTCGTGTTATTTCACTCGGTCTCGATATCTCTCATTCACTGCCTTTGTCGTACGGCGGATTTCACATGTATGACCGCGCAGCAAATAATATGTTCGGGTTAAAAATACGTGTGGAGAAACGTGTACGATTATCGTTCGACTTATTATACCCGCATCCTTTTCACTAATTTTTATAACTAATTCCAACTACATGTATTATAGAAAAGTATTTAAATATGATGAGAAATTAAATGTTTATCATAATTCAATACGTTTTGGTCTACAAAAAATTGTTTCACGTAAAAACTCTTATGTCTATGTTCCTTAATAGATGTCTCAATACAAACTCCGCTTCAATTTTTTGTTAAATTTTTATAAACGTAGTAACAACCACTATTACATCTACACATTAAACACGTGTTACTAAAAAACATGCATAAAACTCAGTAAGATCCATTTGAAACCTACTGCAAAAGCCCTGTGTGGTAATCCAAATATTTATAGAAGGCTGTCAACAATTTCTAAACATTAATCGTTTGAGCCTCATGCACCAGAAGTGCGCTAATCTTGTTATATGACAGAAACTTCTATGTCCTATTATCACAATTGGTCAAAACTCTACTGTCTAACACAACCTTTTGAATATTATTGAACTTTGGTAGATTACAATTTCCTCTTCCTTATTCTTATTCTCTTATTAACTAATTTTGACACTGATTGCTAAAGTCATTGGGTCTAAGACCTACTGTTTTTAAGCACCAGTACTGCAGTTCATATCGCATAGCAAAAATCAAACGTGATCAGCAGGATTCAAACTCGGATTTTACGTGTGGAAGTCCAAGTCTTTATCTATTACACAACCGCAGCTCTTCTCCTTCTTTATTATGAAAAAGTTACAATATATAATATTCTTGTAAACCTTATTTTTAAACGATAAAGTCGAATAAACAAACAAAAGAAGGAAACGCTATCGTGCTACTTGGTCCGTTTCGAGTGCATTTTTGGAAATACCCGTTGTACTCAACTAGTCAAGCAAAACCACAAACACTATTCTGGATACATATATACATTTTTTTATAAATATTCTTCCACAAAATACGCGATATCTGGGAATTGTGTACAAGAATCAAAACAATTACAACTTCTAAAGTTTTTTAAGCAGTTATCTAACAAAATTATTGTATAATTAATATGTTCATTTATTGATTTTTCTTTATTAAAATTGTTTGGTCTGTTTTATGCTAAAATTCATAAAAACATGAATGTTCATAAATGTGGAATCATTCACAGTGTGTTTAAAATTAAATAATAATACATTAAAACACTTATAATACTATATTAAAAGTAGTTAAAACAGACATTAAGTTTTGTTGCAAATTATGGTTTCTAAATAACCGAAATTTTTAAAATCGGTTTTGACGGAAAACTGGAAAAAAATTTAGTAAATATAACTAGGTAGTAATTTAAACTAAAACTATGTACCATATCCTCCAATAAATAAAAGAAATACAGGGCAAAACTGTCGCGAACTATCTGCGACTGTCGAATCAGGAAATTAATAGTTTTTGGGTCAAGCGTACCTACGCGACACTCCCCTGGGATGAGGCAATTTTACTAATCTTAGGCGAATTTTCTGAGGGATTCGGTGAATTCTTTGAGGAAATCACCGTACGGATGTCCAATGAATGGTTCTGGGATGGATATAGGAGGTTGGGAAAAATCCTCTAGAGCAGTGAAGCCTTCTTTTAAAACAAAAGATTTGATTGAAGATTCTAAGTTGAAGTAAAATGTTTTGATACTGAGCTTTTGTTCACTTCGAGATTTACGTTTGAATCTACTTTTCATCAAACTGACCCTTGGCCTTCTCGGTTACACCGATACGCAGTCGAGTGCGCCTCAGTCTCTTCGGAGATGACTTTGAGCCAGGACAGATCGGAACTCTCCGATTGTGAAAAAGAATTTAACGCTGTTTAGTTCCAGATACTTGTATTCTCTCCGATACACAGTCGAGTGCGCCTCAGGCAGTCTACAAATATCGTGATGTCCACTGCTGGATGGAGAAAAGCTCTCTCAGGAAAAATGATCATAAAATGTCCGAATCATACTACTCTTAAGCCTTTTCTAGCAGGGAGGTTGAGAGACTGTCACAAATCGAAGTCTGAATTTGCAATGGAAATCTAAGTGTACTGTTTTCTACTGTGTTTTACTGTTTCTACTGTCAGCCGCGGTCAAAAGTACCCTGTTATATAGGGATAGAGTTTTCTTTCTAAGTAACATTACAAAAAGTAAGGGATATTTAACGTCTTCTCTCCTACATGTGCGCGTAGTTTGACAGAAAACTTTGACTTTGGCTGAAATAACCTGCTGTTGTAACGTTTTTACTATACATTTCATAGTTTTTAAGTAAATTAGCATTAACATTCTTTATCGAAAATATTAAATCGGTGTTAATCATTTACAATTTTTTATTACTGTGACGTACACCGGCCCTATGCTTATCAAAGGAGAAAAGAGACCAAGCGAAAAAAGAAAGGAAACAGCCAGAGAACGCGCGAGAACGTTCGACGGGCCCAGAATAACCTAACAATAGATACTTTGCAAAGGATTAAGGAACAAAGCCTAGCC
>JBCFXI010001993.1:0-33279 GCA_038496175.1 Ampulex compressa | reverse complement strand
TTATATTATATTATGTTATATTAAATTATATTATAATGTTTATCATGTAATAATAATATATATTTAATAATAAAATATATATTACATTTCTTTCTTAAGAGCCACGATGATGTAGTGGATGGCGTCTCGAACTTCCACGAGGAAGACCGGGGTTCAAATCTCCGCCAATAACCTCTGGTCTTTTCATACGAAATGTATACTGTAGCTCTGGTGGTTCGGAACCCAACTTAGACAGTGGGTTCTAGGCCGAAAAAGGGTCTTTTTATTTATTGTACCATTGTTTGGAATGGCCGCCTTCCTTTCGTCGCAAGACAAAGCAACGTTTCGATCGCCAAGCATTGGCTTTTCGAGCTTTGGAATACGATACAGAGGGATGCAACTGTAACGATGACAATTTCGAGGGACTAGTTTTGCTCGTTAGGTTACAGCACTGTAAAGGCTTCGTCTCCCCTTTCGGTAAAGCTGCTTCGTTCTGCCATTCCCCTTTCTACTTCTATCGAATTCCATCCTCGAAACGTTGATTTATTTATTATACAATTCTTTGGACTCGGGAGCCTTGCCTTTGTTCGAAGACAAAGCAACGTTTCGGCCACTACGCGTGGACCTTTTCAAGCTCCGGGACCAATGTAGAGAAATCGAATTGTAACAATGACAACGAGTTTTCCTCTGTACACGCACTAATTTCAATAAACTTTTATTTTTTAACGACGTTCCTTGGATACAGCGTTTGCGCTGCACGTGCCTCGAATTTAACCAACCTCGTTTCGCACGCAGGAATATGCGGGCTACATTGAAACGCCTATTTATTATGCATATTTTAATTAATAACTGTTCGTAGAACCTGTTGAGAATCGCTGATTTAACACTAAAACTATTATTTCCGATACATACTAGATCGATATATTCATCTATATATCGTAAGAAAATGATGAAAAATTATAAAACCTACCCCCTCATGAACACAAACCTCTCCTTTTCTCAACGATTCATTCCTTCGACTACTTCGATGCTCATATTAAAGAAGAAACTGATAATCAAGAATAATACATCATCCAATATAATAATAAACATAATAGAATAATCAAGAATAATACATCATCCAAGATACAAGTAAATCAGTGTCAAATCCCAGTCGCTTAGTGAAGAAAGTTTCACGATTACTTCCCAAAGAGGGATCCAGGATGCTGCGAGTGAATCGGGAAGGAGCTTATTTCGAGCGATGAAAGAAGATCCTGCTCGAAGAATCGGAAGCGTAAGATCTGGGCAGGAATTTATGTTCGACGTACAAATTTATTTTCCGGCCAACTGCACGGGGCGAATGCAAGTCGAGAATAACGGGGAGGCGCATGATTTAAACCGAGCCATGTCTGCGGGCTTGTTCGCACGATAATAAATTCGGAAGACAATATGCGGGAGCAGTATCGCCGGAGAAATAACGGCTCGAAGGCTGCGAACGCGTCTCCAAGCTCGCTGTACGCCTTCCGCTCCCTTTTTTCCTCTCCATACGCTCCGTCGCGTCCGACACCAAAAATTTCCCATTGTCTCTCTACGATGCTCGCGACGCCGATAAAACCGAGACAACTTTTAATGCAGGCTGCCGCGAACGCGAGGAGCGACCAGAACAATTGGAAGCTGGAATTCGACTCTGGACCGCAATTTCGCTTATTAATATCGAGCAGGACTTCGAACAGCGCAAGAGGATGAAGGGCGATTAATAATATCACGTCTATGAATATCGAAGAATATTTGCAGGATTAACGACGCGAATGGTTTATTTAACCTTTTAGGCACGACAAGCCAGTATAGTGGCTTTTTAAAGAATACGGGGATGTGAATAGTGAGATTAGTTATAGTAAATATATCGTTGATGAGCTGTTTGGACTAAGCAAAAAAGATTTTCCATCGTATTGTAAATCCAAAAGATTTAGAAAAGCGTTACCAAATTGTGTGGTTTGTTCGAAAAACGATGTAAGACGAAGATCGAGCTGTGAGATGTATGTTTTAAAATATATCATACCTAATTGTATTATTAATTATTGAAGTGAATCGTTTAAGTCAAAGTATGTGCAATATATTTTTAGGAAAAATTCTAATCTAATCATCGAATACTTAATTCCAATGTACTCGCGAGGAAAACTTTCGTAGACATTGCAGTACTGTATCGTTTCAAAACAAAATTTTTGTTTAAATTTAGTTCAATTGTATTCTAGTTTATTAAATTCTATTCATTTGACACAGTACTCCTCCTCTTCCTGCTCCAATCAATTAATACAAGTTAACACGTGTTCTTATCGATTTCATTCATTTATTCTTATAAACGAAATATATCACGGATTATTTAAATCATGATATCTTAACAACAGAAGCGTTATACGTATTTTCAAAGTAAAGTATTACGCTTGCAACTTTGCTTCCACCGTTTTTCCCCGAAATACTTTATTCTAGAACAATATAATACATGTATGATTCAAAGTATTACCCATCCTTGGCCGCTACTCTCTCCCATCTTTCCTACGAATCCCGCGTTGAAAAAAAACCGGATATTTATAGCTAACGTATAGCAAAAGGGTGGAAGCAAAGTTGCGAGCATACCAGTACATGAACAGATACAGCGAAAGAACTTACGAGTCTCTGAAATGCTGTGAAGATTTTAGACCGATTTCCTTTCGATTTACTCTGTCCTTCCTGATGAGCATACCGATGAGCGCTATGAGGATCCTGGCGCGCGTATCCCGGAAAATATCGCGGGGCGGCGATTAATAGATGCGCCATATTAATCAGGAATACGTCCGCGTGTTTGCATACGAAGCCACATTGCCGGGGTGGCTGTAATTACGACATAAGCACGGACAGTCGCGAGCTCCGCTTCAGGCGCACATGGCGCGGCCAAAGCTGGCCGGCTATTAATTCGCAATTAGAGTTGATTGAAAGCGCGACACCCCGGTGCTCAGTCGGGCAATACCGAAGGGAACTCTTTCCAGCGGCGCTCGAGTTTCAGCGCTTCGTTGTGCCTCGATCGCGCGACCTTCCGCGGTTAATACGCGCTTGTTAACCACCGTGGAATCATAAACACGTCTGGAATACCACGTTCACAATCCACTGCGAGGTTGGAATGCTTGTTTGTCTAACGCAATGCCCGACAAGCTACGCCCTGATGTTTGATGTTACGTTGCGCTTCGTTGGAGGAATTTGTGGAAATTTGCCCTTTTCTTGATACACGAGTAGAGTTATCTGTGCTGATCGTGGAGTTTGTTTTTCGATGCGTATAGTGCAAAATACTCAGAGAACGATGTTTGTCGACTGTTAATGTAATATTCAACAATTTTGACACCTTATTGAGTGGAAGTATTTTTTTCTTTGCCTAACACTCTAATGTAGTTAATTTATATATAAGTTTTTCGATTCTTTCGTTTTGAAAGCCGAGAGAAAAAACGCAGCAGCTATGAAATCGTTGCTCGTGAATACATCAAAGGAGGTGTGTGCACCAAGGAGACACGACTTAGGGAATCGGCGTCTAAACACGAAACGTTTATCGAACTTACCGAGAGTTAAACAGCTCTTGAGCACTGCGTCGCACTGAGACTATTAATTAATTACACAAATGATACCGTTGCTAAACACAGATAAGGGACAGGATTATATCCTGTTTCGCGCGTGGCTGTACTTCGCGGCCCACGGAGATCGTTGATTAATCGTACAAATTAGATCGTCGGCAAGTACAGGGTGTCCCAAAGGGAAGGACTCGCTCTCAGATTGGCCATTGCTCGCGTATCCAATTCTGATCTAACTCTTCGTTAACATACACCCAAGTCCAATACGACGAATCGACAAAAATGGCAATGACATCGTAGAAAACCTCTCCTCTGATCCAACTCCCTCATTTCCACGTATACTCGATCATTCAAACTACCTTCCATTCCTTTTGAGCACGCTCTATTTAATTACCAGCGTAGAAACGCACGATCAATGAGCAGAGGAAGGTCGATTTCCTCTCTCCCGGACACCCCGTGTGTACGGTGATTAGGATAACGACGTCAAGAATACGATGTTCAAGTCTCAGAGGATCATCCGCCATTTGATGGCTCAACGGATGTATCCTCCTTCCGTAGACTTGGAAGCCGGGCTTTGGGATCGCTCTGGGGAGAATTGTATTATAATACGTAACGCTGTCAGCGCCAGTTCCCTGCTGTTTATACCTTGTAATGCGATATCGGTCGCTCGATGCTGCACGGCCGCTTATCAGAGCCGCTCCGGCTAGAATGGCTTCCAGATGTTGCGCTCCCTCCGCAGAGCCATTGCATTCGGCGTACGTTAGCGCGTGGTTATTATCGATTGTTCCACTATAAAGGATAACCGTTATCGTAATCGCGCCGAACTTCCCCGGATATTGTGAGCTTCGCTTGATCTCGAGGTACGCATTGACGCAACTCTGAAGAGGAAAACGCGATTAAACTTCGACGAGGAAGGATGCTTCGAAGGTGCTCGAGGATCAGAGAAGAAACGAGGCGATAAGGCTAATTGTTTCGAAGTCTCTTCGTGGTTGTACTTATTGGGTTGTTCGGAAAGTAATTTCGTTTTTTCCCGTCAGAGGACTTAATTACGTTTTTTCGAAACCAACTTCACACTTAAGCCGCATAACCATTATATGTCTTGAGAGCTGATATTGCAAGGCTTGTGTGTGAAAAAGTTCTATTAATTCTACACAGTAGTTTTTGGTTGGTGAAAAACGAAAAACAAAACGAAATGACTTTCCGAACAACCCAATATTTTGAGATTGTGCGCGCACCGAAGATTTGTAGGTGCATTCGAATGGGAATTATGGCTAATGTGGGGATCAACGCTAGAACTACCAGCCACTTTCTGGGTATGTTTAGAACACCACATCTTTAAAGTACATCTTTAAAAAAAAAGGGGGAGAGTAAAAGGAAATTTTAGTGAATCATAATGATGATCTATATACTGTATGAGAATCATGGAAAATCTTAAAAAAGACATCGTTGTGAAGTACTACGATTTTTAAAGAAAGGACTGACCAGTCATTTTGACTGGTTTGGTAGTTCTAGTATTAAAGGTAAAGGATCGATGTAAAATACAGGAGTAGCAGAGAGGATCGATAGTGGTACGTGGGACTTATAACATATTGATTATAATATACATTATCGACCTATAACATGGCGATTGGGTATTCGATTGTTGATATTTAAGGATACAGTGTGATAAGATGAAGTGTCCATGGAAGAAACAGCAGAGGCTTGATTTAGAACCCGTGTTACAAACTCATTCAATTATCGATTGTCCATTCTCGAAGTAGTCGAGCCCGTGAGAATTGAGAAACGATCGGCTAGGTTTCTTCTTTCGAGTTTCGATATATAAATATAACACGTCAGAATGTTATATATGTTTCGAAACGTGGGTGGAATTCGGCCTTTCAGGGAAGCGGATTTAGGGTTAAATTACGTCTTCACGAAGTTCCCAGCAGGGTGTTCCGAAATTTTTCCAGAGTCCCGTTTAGAACGGTATCCAGGTTCAGCCCCAGCTCCTTGAAACACCAGCTGGCCGTCGCTGGACAGATGAGAATTATGGCGATGCCACTTATCAGCGCTGGACCCAATAGTGTCCACATGAGCTAAAAAATCATTCCTCCGTTAAAACATTAGTGTGCACTAACGCCATAAAAAACGTTTCCTTCGAATAATCGATGATCGTTGATAAAAGCTTGATTTTAATCAATGCTTGGTTATAACTACGTATTTGACGATCGTCGATATTAGTTAATGTTTGGTTATATTCACGTATTTGGCAATCGTCGACTTTAGTCGACGCTCGTTTTTATTCACGTATTTGACAATCGTCGACTTTAGTCGACGCTCGTTTTTATTCACGTATTTGACAATCGTCGACTTTAGTCGACGCCCGTTTTTATTTACGTATTTGGCAGTCGTCGATTTTAATCGACGCCCCTTCTCATTTATGTGTTTAGCAATCGTCGACTTTAGTCGACGCCCGTTTTCATTCCCGTATTTCGCAATCGTCGACTTTAGTCAATGCTTGACTAAATCCACACATTCGACAATCCTCGATTTTAATCAACACTCCCTCATACCCACGAATCCAGCAATTACGTATCACAATGACGTATCAAATAATCATCGACATCAGCTCACATCCACGTATTTAGAAACCGTCGACTGTAGTCGACGCCCGTTCTCATCTACGTATTTTGAAACCCTCGATTTTAATCAATACCCGGTTATACCTTCGAATCCGACAACCGGTCTCAGCTACGTATCAAATGACCATCGACATCAGCCTACGTCCGCCCATATCCACGTATTTACCAACCGTCGACTTTAGTCAACGTTCGATCGCATTTACATATTAAACGGCTGTCGACTTTGGCCGACGAGCGTACGGAGGATGTTAATTACCCCATCGAGCCCGACCACTGACCGAAAAACTCCGCCTCCCCTCCGCTCTCCTCCGCTCCATTCGCAAAGCGGATCTCGCGATAAATCACCGCCCTGGGAGGCCGATAAACTCGGCCGTAAAGGTTAAGGGCGCGAGCCCTATTTTCCGTGGGCTCGTTTTTTCCTCGTTCCCTTTTTTCTTCCGAGAAATCGCCGACGTGTCGCGACGCTGCTTCTTCGACTGGGTATCGACGGCCTGGCGCACTTTTTTCCTCCCCTTCGTCGATTCCTCGAGGGTGGGGGGAAGAGCGAGGAGGGAGAAGGAAGGTGGATGGAAGAGCAAGAAGAGAGAAAGAAGATGGATGGAAGAGCAAGGAGGGAGAAGGAAGGTGAATGGAAGAGCAAAGAGAGAGAAAGAAGGTGGATGGAAGAGCTAGGAGGGAGAAAGAAGGTGGAGGCAAGAGCAAGGAAGAGAGAGAGAAAGGTAGGGAGAGAAGGTAGGGAGAAGAGAAAAGAGAGAGAGAGAGAGAAGATAGAAGGAGAGAAGAGGAGAGGGCATTATCGAGGAATCGTCGATACACGAGGAAGCGTCGTTCGATGTGGACTTTGAAATGAAGAAAAAGGAACACGGTTTTTGTGACTCGCGAGACATAACTTGGTACAAGTGACCTCAGGGTCTGCGGGACGGCGTGGAAAAACTCGACGAGAAACCACTGACCACTTAGGACCTCAGGATCTACGTATAGCGTGCATACATTGCTGCTGGAAAAACTCGGGACGGTTTATCTCGATGAAGTGCAAAGCTCTAAATACTTATATATGGTACATATCGAATGGACATTGCATTCTTGAAGGAGAAGATACGAAAGAATTTTCGGACGTTTGTGGCGTAAATGCAGATATTAATAATCGTAATCTAATCACTTTTCAGGAAAGAGTGTATATATATTATTCGGATCAAACTTCTGCGGCTATTTGGAGGATTGTGAAATTACAGCTATTCTTTTGTGTTTATTTATAATCATAACCTGAGTATATTTTATCGCCATTTTGTCGGAATAAATTCCTTGCTTGTCAATGAAGACTTCCTCTATCTTCCCCATGTCTATTATAAAACCTCGTATTACAAATACAAAAAAAGTGAATCAACCCTCATTGGAAAGGAAAACAAGAATTTATAAACCCAAACCAAATGAACAAGTAATACGAATAGTAACCTTGCCGTCACTCCTTCCAAATTTCAAAAACCAACCTTCGCCAATCCAAGCAAATTTACCAAAAAAAAGAAAAAGAAAATTACGAATCACTTATTTCCTCAGGCCCGATACTATTTTCCTCCCAGCGATACACTGGACAAAGGACGAGCCATCGACTGTGGAATCGATTCGACACTTGTATTCGATTAATCCTTATCGAAGGGTCGCCTCTCCAAGCAGCAGATTCCCAGGATCTTTTGGAAAGGGAAGATTCGGAGGATCCTTCTCGGACGAAGGATCCTTTTTCACTGGAACAACGTAGGGATGGCTGTCCCTCGAAGTAACAGGATTCGAAGGACTCTTTCCTCCCCGAGTGGGCGGACCGAAGAAGCGGCTAAAGCTGATTTGAATTGTACTCCTATACGTACGTGGGATATCCAGCAGACGATTATCCAGCCCAGGAGGACGGTTCCAGCCGTGTTGAAGTATGGGACGTACTTTGGCTGGAGAAAGCGTCGCATGTAAGGAGCCTTGGCACTTAGATCCTCCAGGAGCGACTCTAACTGCATGGTTTATCGGTTGGCGTTTAATTCCCTTTAAACGCGATACCGCCAGATGCGCGAGTTTGTTTAAGACCCTTAACACTATTCCTACCAGTCATTTTCCGGATGTATTTAAATACCAAATGTGTCCTTAAAGAAACAGAGGACGAGAGGAAAATGTCAATATATTAATTTATAGGCTGCAAGGAAATCATGAAAAATGTCAGAAGTGAGCGCGTCTCGAAGTTCTACAATTTTTCAATGAAGTCACTGACTTGTGATAGAACCAGTGTTAAATCAAATTCTTTAGAATTCTGATTTGAATTTGAAAGAACGATTATCCGGAAATGACGAAATGAAATCAGAGATGAAGATGATTTCGACGCTTTGTTCTTTTTTCAAGCGAAACTAGGATTTATCCTTCGAAGATGATCGAGCTGCTTTGCACGTTTAATAAAGTGAAGGGAATGGAATATTAGATCGATTAATGCTTACGTTCATCGCAGCGTTTCAAGGAAATCGTCGCCTCGAAAAGCGTGGATCGAGTGTTATTTATCCTTGATCTTGAGATATTAACCAGTAAAGATAGGGAATTTAAAGGTTAAGTTCCACGCATGACGCACTTCTAATTTCTCCGTTTTCTACGCCCTGAATTGCGCACAGCTAGGCTGCAAGCATTAAGAATCGCCGCACGGCCCTTCCACTTTTAATAACGGCGCATTTCGCTTGTTATCCAACGTGACCGGCTAATTCCAGTTGAAAACACAGCGGTTCTTTTGCCTTTTACAAACGTACAAGCGCCTTTACATTTTCCATCACGTCTTTGCCTTTACATCCTTTGAACCTGGTTCCAGATAATGCTATGCATGCTAAAGTAAGATTAAACAACAAAAAATGAAAAAGGAAGGGGGGAAAAAAAAGCAAGAACAAGCTCAAAGTCAGAGTATGCTTTAAAAATGGAACTTTGCGCTGTTAAAATTAGAAAGTTGGATTATTTCGTTCGAGAAACTGCCTCGCCTAGGCAGGGGATCGGCGATACGCATAAAAAGGTCCAAACGCAGAAACAACAGTTTTTTCAGCAGGGATTCCCAGAATCTCGAGTTAATTACCAAAATAGAAAAGCTCCAATTATCTCTCCTCGAAATTCAATCAATTATTATTTCGCTACATTTGTCTGTTTGGAGAATAAACTGTTATTATAAGCGATACGAGAGGAAGTTACGATCCGCCCTGACGCTATAACGATATTCAGATGTCACGTTATTGTCGCGTATCCGCAAAGATTTTGCTGGCAGAAGCCAAGGAAAAGGAGCTTTTCTATGCGCGACCAAAAGGTCGTGGTATTAGAAGAAGCCAGCGCAAACAGCGGAGGAGGATTCTTTATTCGAAAATGCTACGCAAGATCGTCCCTCTTCCTCCCCCTCCTCCTTATCTCCCAGGAGACGGAGTCGCTCCTTGAGCAAACGAAATAAAATCGCAAGACAGTACCGTTCTCCATTAAACTCTGCCATTCACAGCGAATGACCTTTGCAGTTAATGCCGTTGAAAAAAAAAAAGAACTAAATAAAATGACTGGAGTCCCGGTCCAGTTATCCAAGTATTCTATTTTTTCCACGCCTCTTTCAAAGATACGGATTAATTCAGCTCTTTGTATTCAGGATTCTCGGTTTCATTTAATTCTTGAAATTTGGCAACCTTAATTACCTGAGCCACGCACCAGTGGCTCGAGACTTTCTCATACAATGTCGTTCTGTCGATTGGAATCCTTATTCGAATAAAACTAGATGGAGAATTTAACCCTAGAACTCGGTCAAAATGACTGATCAGTCACTTCTTTAAGAAATCATAGCGCTTTGAGAAGATGCATATACTGAGATTTTCCATGAATTTCACGCTGTGAATATCATTATATCGATCGACACAAATTTCCCTCTGCCCTCTTTTCTTTTCTTAAAGATACACGTAGTATTATAAATATATCCCAAAAGTAGTACTTCTAGTCTTAAAAAATGATTAACAAGTGCGAGCATTAACTGCTCCTCAATAGGCAATATAACTCGCGCAAGCCGTCTCATAAATGAATAAACTTTGGCCTCGAGCGAGGCAAGCGTGCACCAAAAGGGTGGCGCGTCGTTTAACCTGAGACGTGCAACTGCAAGGCAAAGCCTCTGAGTAGTTCCACCCTTTCCTGGAGATGCGGATGCAACTCGAATTATTGAGCGCACAAAAGAAACGGTCTACGCGTTGCTTTGGGGGACGAGTAGGATCGTTGCATCGCGTGCTGCGCGGTCTACTGAGATGGAAAAAGTGAGAGGATACGCGAACACGTGCCAGACTCGATCAAGGATCCTGGCGGAATAATACGGCGGCGAAGGTAAATACAACAAAGGCACTTGCCTCGTATTTCTTTATGAGGAACGACGATCCCCTCGTAGCCCTGGTAATCTTCCGGGACACGTGTCGCCTTAAATGAAAATTGAACGCGGACAGGGGACGGGGGGTTTCGTGGTAAGGCCGTTGGCTTTACCAATTAGACGGTAGTATTATTTATGCGCTCCTCGTTCCTAGATCCTGGCCACTATGCAAACTTCCAAGGTGGAGCGGTTCAGCTCTGAAAGAGCGCGGGGTTAAGAGGAACGTTTGTTCTTCTCCTTAGAGGCCAATCTTCTTAGGAGGAACGCGAGGATCGGTTAACCCCTTTGGCCAGGAATTATTTCCCCCTGAAAAAGAAATCTTGGCCTTGCTGAGCGGTTTTTTGAAATTGAATTGGGATTTTACAGATGTGTGAAGTATACCTAGAGGAGGGTGAGACGCGTCACGAAGAAGGATGTTCAAGTGGGTGTGGTATAAGTTGGAAATTTTAAGTATTTTGTAAGATTTTATTTTACTGAAATACATACATTATATAAAGTATATTTATTGACTATATGTACGAAGTGAGTTATTGAACTTTTGAATAATGATGGTTAAACAAAAAACATTTTTTTGCTATCAAAGCATAAGTGAATGTTACAGTTTTTACAATAAAATTTGGTTTTTCCTTTGCAACCAATCTTGCAGCTGTCAAATGATTTTTTATTATTGACCAATGGACATTCTTCTAATATTACCTGCGTCCTATTGTTCAAAATTATCGCCAGGATCGTCGGATCATTGGATAGATCGTCAAACTGAAATAAATTAAGGTCTAAAAAACAGTCTAAAAAGACCGCAAAACATTTTCTTAAATTTCTATTCTATGATAACCTGTACAGCACAATGTCCTCAAATGGGGACGAGTATAAAGTTATAAAGTTTTCACTTACCTTTAGTTCTAAAAAAAATTTGGTTGCTTTTCACCTTCAAAAACGCATTGTTCTCCGCAAAAAAAATATTCTAATCTCAAAAGATATGATATATATACCGGTTCACGAGAGGTACAAGGATAACTGAGAAGAATCCACTGGAATGTGCGTATTTTGCTTCCTTTGTAATAACACAAATCTACAGAAACAGTCAACACCGTTCTCAAATACAATATGCTTATATGATATAGAATAATATAATATACAATATGCTCGCGATAATATGAAGACAACGTTTAAAAACAATAAGATTCATCGAATTTAGACATTCTAAGCATTTGTTTAGTACAATATATCCTCATACGAGGATCCCACGATCGCAAGGATTAAAGTCAGCAGTGCTGGACCTGGTTTTATGAAGATGCTTAGCTGCACTGGTGTTATTGAGCCGCGAAGGTGTCCGCCTCCTCGACAGCGTCGACGGACTCGAACGTCTTAAAGCGAAGAATCAATATTATGGTCCACGTCTTAGCGTCCACCGCCACGAATTATACGCACATGGCACGTTTGAGACCCTCGTTAAACCGGTCTGAGAGCCTTTTCACGTTCTGCCTCGAACCCAGTCGCGCATTGAATTAATTTCTGCGACCCCGTAGTGCGACGCGGCTCGAACCTCCGGCGCGTTTATTTAGGTTCACTGACCGTCTAGCCGGTTGTAACGCCCATTAATTGCCCGATTCATACTCCGAATTCCTAAACAATTAATCCTGCTGGACATTCACTCGGGGGGCAATTAGTAATTTCCACGCACCACCGTGTTAAATGAAATCATTCGAAATGGATGGAATCACTTTGAATTACGACAACCGTCGCTCATCTTCTTATCTTTATATATTTAAATGAAATCATTCTGAATAAATGCAATTATTTTGAACTACGACAACCGTTGTTTATATTTTTATTATTACACCGTGTTAAATGAAATCATTCGGAATAGATGGAATTATTTTGGATTACGACAAGCTTTGCTTATCTTTTTATTTTTACACAGTGTTAAATGAAATCATTTGGAACATATGGAATTATTTTGAACGAAGACAACCGTCGCTTATCTTTTTATTTTTACACCGTGTGAAATGAAATCATTCGGAATAGATGGAATTATTTTGGATTACGACAAGCTTTGCTTATCTTTTTATTTTTACACCGTGTTAAATAAAATCATTTGGAATACATGGAATCATTTTGAATTGCAACAACCGTCGCTTATCTCTTTATTTTTACACCGTGTGAAATAAAATCATTCGGAATAGATGGAATTATTTTGAATTACGACAACCGTCGTTTATATTCTTATTTTGACAGTAGTGCTTGAACGTTGTTTTCGTGCTCGTATCTCCGTTTCCACACGATTTTTCTCAGGTTTAGGGGGTGGAATTAAAAAGCGTGTGCGGGAGAAGAAGCGAACGTTTACGATCGCGCTTAGGATCGTCAACGGTTATGGATTAAAGCGAGAAATAAACAAACTGACGTTGTTATTCGCCGGGCGGAGTAAACGCCGGCAATAAACCTCCATGCAAATATCTGGAGCTTTATCGCGCATTATTTTACAAGGTATTTCGGGTGAAGAACGAACGATGGCGGATAATATTTTATGACACCGCGTCGCGGCGGTACGACGGCGGACGACGCGAAAATAAAATGTCAAAACGGTGAAGATCCTCGACGTTGAACGTCCCTGCAGTACAGATTGTTATTGCGAGACTTTCCTCGGACCCGAATTTTCCCTCGCCTGAAAGCAAATCTTTCCTTTACGTAATTTCACTCGATAAATGTATTTTGATTGAGATCAGTACAGCCGACTTGATATGGTAGCTTTTAACCAGCGAATATTTTAACACGAAGCCATCTTCTGGATATATTTATGTATGCCACGTATATCCTTAAAGAAAAAGGTTATTAAGAAGAGATAGATTTATTAATTATTAAGAGGAATAGATCTATAGAATCGTGGGAAATTTCAAAAAATATCAGACGAAGAAGTGCAATAATTTTTCTAAAAAAAAACGACTGACCAACCATGTTAACCACTTTGGTAGTTTTGTGTTAATATTCACTGATGATTACTCCGGCACATTTAGATGTTCTATAAATATTTATCAAGAAAGTGGAGAGCGAGGTAATTCCACGACCTTTCGCGTACCGCGATAAAATCTGGAATCTTTTAAAAATACACTTTTATCATTATTTTTTAAGTATTTATTAGGTCGAGTCATAAGTAACTTCCGACGAAGCTAAGTAGAATCTATTAAAAAACGGAAGATACTTATGACTCGCCCTAACATTATCATTATTAATTTAAACTTTCTTGAATAATTCGATATCAGTAGTTTTGAGTCTTTCGATTGATCCAACTTTAATGTACCAATGAATTACAATGTTTGAGCGTTACGATGTCAACTCGTTTCCATCAAAATACCTTGTAATCCAGCCCAGCTCCAAAGTGCTTAAATCAGAAGGCATCACGAGGCATATCCATTCGCCATCGAGAGCTTATCGAGCACTAAAATTGAGCCCTCGTTAATCAAAGTGGACAGCTCCGGATTACTCTCTGTACTCTCCATCTGAAAGAAGAACTTCCCTCTCGGCGGCGCATTTAATGAAGTCCACTTGGAATCCGTGGATCCTTGGCGCGGAATTTTTGTCGGCGGGAGGAAACGATATTCCGGCCGCGAGAAATGATCGACGCGCCTGAAACGCCGACGATTTAAAAGCCCGGCATTTATCTCGCGGGACTTTGACTTATAAAGCTGGAAGGGTGAGCCGACGTTGAAAGGAGCCGCGATTTCGATCGTGAATAACGAGAGGCCAGGGTTCGTTGTATTTACCAAAAAAAAAAATTGTCAGCCGCACTTGAAGGGAAGCACCGATCGCGATCCAAATGGAGAGTCGTCCATATCCAAAAAGTCGAAAATCCAAATGTATTATCGGGTTTAAAATAAAAATTGGATCGAGATGGATTTTAAGTGCAGAATTATAGGCCTTGAGAATTTAATATCATAATGCGCATTGTATTGTGAGCTTAATAGTGACTACTTTTTATCGAGGAAAATGTAGATGTATAATATAGAGAGGATAATTACGCGATCGATTAAACGATTATGCCAGATGTAGGAATAGCAGGCATGATGCATCCGGTACATTTATGGATATATATTCGAAGAAGGAGACAGAAAGTTCGTTTGTCATCGAGTGACGTCCGCAAATGTCGATTTTAAGTACGGAATTGTAGATCCTAAGAATATAATATCAGAATGTGCATCGTGTACTGACTTTAATAAATGCTCTGTTTTATTCAGAAAAATATGGACAGTTGTGGCTCTCGACGTCGTTCCTCGTCGGGAAGGATAATTACGCGATCGATTAAACGATTACTACAGATGTAGGGATAATAGCATAATACGTCCAATATATCTACGTGTATGCGGGAATGTAAAAATGATCCGGCGTGAGAGCGAATAAATATTTTAAAGAGTATAAGTACGTAGGATTGAAGGAAGAGTGGTTGGGGTATAAAGAGTGGAGAGAAGAGCGATTGGAATTGTTTAGTTTTCGATGGCACATGGTTTTTAGGAATGCGTGTAAACGATGCTCGTGTAAATGTGTACGAATGAGAGTCACGGAGAATAGAGTATAATGTACAGAGTCAGAGTTAGAAAGCAGAGTACAGAATCAGAGTCAGAATCAGAAAGCAGAGTACAAAATCAGAGTCAGAGTCAGAAAGCATAGTACAAAGTCAGAGTCAGATTCAGAAAGCAGAGTACAAAGTCAGAGTCAGAGTGAGAAAGCAGCATGCAAAGTTAGAGTCAGAGTGAGAAAGCAGAATGCAAAGTCAGAGTCAGAGTCAGAAAGCAGAGTACAAATTCAAAGTCAGAGTCAGAAAGCAGAGTACAAAGTCAAAGTCAGAGTGAGAAAGCAGAGTACAAAGTCAGAGTCAGAGTCAGAAAGCATAATACAAAGTCAGAGTCAGAGTCAGAAAACGTAGTACAAAATCAGAGTCAGAGTCAAAGCTAGACTATAAAACAAAACCAAATAAACTCTGTCACAGCAGTAGCAACAAAGTACCTTTACTTATCGCCCCACGTCCTCCGCGAGAAACTATTCGAATGAAGAGACAAAGCGTTCTTCTCTCATCGAATGAAAACAGGGTGCAATGAATTTTGCACGCAACAACGTGCAGCGAGTTCCTCCTTTGTCCTTGCCGCGCTCGAATCTCGTACCTTCGCCATCGAGAGGGCAAGGCGAAGCCAGAGCGTATCGAGTCGTTACTCAGTGAGGCGCGTCTCGTCCACGAGTTGCAGCAGATCTTCCTCCACCTTAGGAACTCATTACGGGTGAGTTTCGTTGGCAAAGTTTGGCCCGCTCTCCCTTCAGACACTGCGAGGCATTGGCATCAGGAGCATTGTCTCCGATAAAGCGCGTGGATTTTGAACCGATATGCGAGACGCGAGTCGGCACTTCGCGACACGGATATGCGAGTGACCCACTTTGCGAAGGTGTACTCGTGAGCTTCGAGTTCCACGCTCGCGCTATAATCCGCTCTCCATTTGGCCGGCGCACGATTCGACCGGAAAATAGTATTCCTCGCGTGCGAGTGTGTTTTCCCCTTTTGGGTTTTACGCTCGTATTATAATTCACTCTTCTCCTGGCGGCTATAAATTCCGCCTGGAAAAACGGCCGGTGTATTCTTTGCGTGCGAGAATCGCCATGGTTTTCATCCCTGCGGTTCCGTACTCGTGGTATAAGTCCGCCTGGAGGCCAGGAATTTCGATTGGAGCGGGTGCAGTTTGAGACAAAAGTATCCTTCGCGATGGAGGTAATTATTAATTCAAGGATGAGACTTTTGAGATTTTCGCGAGGCCATTGTCAGGAGGAATTTCTGGAAGGCGAAGTGCCGTGACAAAGGCCAGCATCGTGTTTGTATTATTTCGCATAATTTGACTTTATTCCCGTGCAACGCCGAGGAATGTCAGGGACGCGCTATATATTGCCTTCAATTAACGTATACGAGGAGCCAGCGAAGACTCGGATATGTCGAGGTCGGAGTTCCGAAATTCTTCGCGTGGTGATTCTAACCAGCTCGAGTGGCTCGCTTCGCAAAAGAAAAGCCATTCTTCCTTTTTAAATCGTCCGATCGTACAAATCACGATACCTCTACAAACTACTCTGCTACAAACCACCTCTTATTAGCGAAATATTCCAGGAAGACCAAATTTTATTTATATACTTTATTTATGTAGTATCCAAAATAAAATCAGTTATCGAATACAATAATAATATACAATCTGTGGAACATTCTATATATTATGTTTCAATATCAATCCTCGTACTTTAATCAATCGTGCACTTGGAATTCATTCATCGACATCCCGTATCATTTCACGATCAATTATCACTGCTACGAAGCATCGATGAATACCCCTTTCGTTTTAAAGCCTTGCTCATAAGAGACACGACAACCCTTCTTCCATATACACAAATCATTGTTCTCCTGTAGTGAACCTCATTTCTCATAGAAAAAGCGCCGCGTATAATATACGCGCAGAGAGAAAGAAAGAGAGAGAGGAAGGGAGAGTTATAAATTGGCGCGTTAAAGGGAACCGACGTGGAGGAAAATACTGCGTAAATGAAGTAGACAGCCGTGCCTTTAAAACTGCAGTTCAGTCCTCCTAAATTCGGTCGCCCCGTCGTCTTCATCTCGCGGCACGGCTCGCACAAGGGGCGGCGCACCGAACCCAGGAATTTGCGGATATTTATATTACGGAAAGTCGAGTTCCCGGCCTTGGCAAGCCGTGCATGCACAGTTACGCCGGCATAATGAACCAACATTACTATGAAAGCCCCGCATGTATATTATGCAGGTACCGTGCGCGATCGGCATTGGCCATATGCCAATTTCGAGTACTGCGACTGTTTAAATACGGCTAATAATTTTCCCCCAATTGTTCCCCATAAAGCCACGTTATTCCGGCTGCCTTTCGTAAATCTCCAGAATCGCGGCAGGTTGCCGCGAAAAGAACGGCGCCCGCCACGAACCGCGGTTTATCCAATCGCGGATGGCCGACTCCGCTTTTGATACGCAAGCAGAATTATAATTCCAGAGGATAGGAAGGAGGGAGTTTCGCGATTCGAATGCCAAGAGTAAAGAACGCGGCGCGCAGCTTTAACCGCGTCACGTCGATTCTCTCGTCCCTCTGTCCATCCGCTTTCGCTCACTCGGCCAGCCGGTTTCGAGCTTTTTTACATCGAACAAAGATTCAATTAGCACGTAAAAACTCTGTGAACGCGTGGAATTGGTTTCGCGCTAATTACGCTGCATCGGTGGCATTGAGTCTCGATATTTCGCATCCGAGGCAGGGATAATGGATAGCGATAACTTGGTAATAGAGTGAAGAGGTTTGTGCAAACATTGGAGGGCACTTTTCTGTTTGCACAATTAATTTTGTAAACTAATGCTGTCTATTTAAGTAAATAAGCTTCGAAAATAGCTTTCATGCGGAGGACAATGCCTTCGGGGTTGACGGGAGTGCCGTGAAGAATAAGCGTGACGAACCTGTCGATAGTCTGACCGAACTCGGTCTATACTACTGAACTCAACGGACCGCAACTCTGCGAATCCTGATACATCTTTGATCGCACCGCTGCCAATATAATCATCGAATCAACCACTGCATTTACCACAAATTCATTTCAATGCATCATAGATCCATCGAACGAGATACAAAGAACACTCTTTAACACTAGAACTACCAGCCACTTTCTGGGCATATTTAGAACACCACATACGTCTTTAAAAAAAAAGCGGAGAGCAAAAGGAAATTTCGGTAAATCAAAATGCTGATCTAAATATTGCATGAAAAATATAGAAAATCTCAAACAATACATCCTTAATAAAGCACTATTATTTTTTAATGAAACGACTCAGCTGTCATTTTAATTGGTTTCGTAGTTTTACTGTCGAACCACCAAAACGCTGTGCTATATTTCGACAAATCCTCCTCCTGGCTTCACGGTCCCACGAAAAATCATTCGCTGTCCCTTCGCGTGCCGCGGTACCTTTCATCGCCTTATCTCCGGACTTTTCGTGCATTGGCCATTATGTCGAACAGCAAACCCTTAGGAGGGCTAGGATTCCAGGAATGAAGGGAAACGCGAGTGGATCCTCCGCGTAAATTATCAGCGAATCGTTAGGTGTAACGAGCCACGGTAACGAGCTACCAGAATTTCTAGGCGGTGATTCCCAGTAGGTAGGTTCTATGCCAATTTGTACGCATCGATCGCCCCATCCGCCGGGCCTGTTTCTACCGCGAAGCTTATGCGCCCACGTCAGCGCGTAATACGATAGCCCGAATTTTGTTAATCGCGCTCTTTGAGATCCGGCGCGAGCTCGAATTCCCATAAATCTGCGTCAGCCGGTATTACGGAGCGCCGCTGGATGTTCATCGGGCACTCAATGTCGCATTAATGCAGACGATGTGGTACTTGTGAGCGGAAAGTGGAAAAGTTGGGGAAAAATGTGAAAACGGTGCACAGAAAGCTCTGGATATCGTCATATGGATATCGCAAAGCTCTCGTTTTTAGATCTTATAATAATGCTTCGTGTTCTATGTTGATTTATCGAGGAAGAAAGGCGGATTAAGGCGTCGGTTAATCTCTCGGAGAGAAAAATATTTCGAATTGATGTTACGGTCCAAATACTTGCGGAGAATGAAAGATAGAGAGAAAAGTGGTTATGAAAATTAACGAGGTTCGTTTTGAAGTTTTTGTGATTTTTCTTTTGCTTGGTCGTTTAATAATGCGTCCAAATAGCTCGATCGATTTTCAAAAGCGAGATAAGCTGGCGAGTCTCATTCTACATTTATTCTAATTCTATATCAAAATTTTAGGCGACTACGTCGACCATTTATATGGAACAATAATATTTGATCGCCGGTGCGTGGCTCAATTATAATATTAACCAATTCCTAAATCGTAAAATCGAATTAAACTAATATCTAAAATCTACAAATCTTAAAGTTATCAAACAAGCCGTATTAAGGAAATCACCATGTAAAAAAATCAGCCACTCGGTTATCTATACCAGAACACTATAAGACCAAATAAAAGATTAAAATAACCGTGGAATTATTTATAAATCTCCATCAGACCAATAATTACTGCTTTTATACATTACAACATTATATTTCATACTCACAGTTTTTTCCATACAATTATAATAACACGAGATTCCGGAGTTGGTTAATTCTCTGCATTACGCACTCATTCCGCAACGACCTTAATTGCCACGTCTGGTCCAACTTACGCCGCATTATTGCGCGGGGACTGCATAGAATTCCCAGTTCGATGGTTTCGAGGAACAGGGATATCTTATCTAGGATCTACGGTTCCCTGCACTCGCGGCTTGGTATGGTAATCCAGAGCCAACCCAATTCACATTCCCGATTCCGTAACTTGAGGCCACGGTAAATCAGCCGTAATTAGATGGGCGAGCAAAAAGGATCGGGCCGCGAGTTCGTTATTAACGTTTTGGCATAACGGATGAGCGAATGACGGAACGCGGGATTAGTAGCGAAGCCGAGTCGTGTCGAACGAACAAATGATGGGATTCGAACTCTGGTTGCGTCATTAATCCTTCGGCCTGCGATGGATAGAAGATCCACCAAGGTTCTACGCTACCTCCGAAAACCCTCGGGTCGTTATAAATAGGTTTTAATCGAATAAACGGAGGAGGACGTCTCTGAGTTGTTCAAATTATGCTATACGGGTTTTTCACATTAAATTCAGCCCTTTTCAAATGGAATTCACCATTTTGCAAGTAGAATTCAGCCTTTGGAAAATTCCATTCGTAAACAAGTAAAATTTTGTTGCAAAAAGTTGAATTGCATTTACAATAGAGCGAATTTTTTTTTTGCAAAAAAATGAATTTAACGTGAAAAACCTGTATGAAATAGACGAATAAAGAAGTCGAGTGATTACACGTGTAACATAAGACACTCGTCGTACCAAAGTACACACGATTGAGTTTCGTATAAAAAAAAAAAAAGAAATCATACTTACTACATAAAAAAAGAGCATAAAGATGATTATTTAAATGATTTATAAAAAAAATAGAAACAAGCCGCTTCGACCTCTCCGGTGGCAACAACGCTTCTCGATCGAAACGAACAACAAAATGCGCCGGATAAAAATAAATCAAAGTAATAAAGTAACAATCGCCAGAGTGCCGCGGAAAATTTGTATTCTCCGGGGAAGTCCTTATTATTCACCGATCTTTCAGGGCGTTAGCTTCGTCTGGCACTCGAGACGCGAAAAAGGAATAGGCGCCCGGGCAAATCCGGGGCTGCTCGCCATTAATTTAACGCGCCTCGCGCCTCTAAATCCACGGTTCGACAAGCGAAGGAAAATAAGTAGGTTGGTAAAACGGAAGTTAAGGAAGACAAACGGACGGATTATACCGAGTAACGCAGATTGGCCGAATGAGCGTATGGAATAGAGATTTGTGAGACGTATATGGCGTTAAGCAAACACCCGAGTGTACACATTCACGGGGGGAATAACAGCTTAGCCTTCGTGCTTTAATTCCGCGCGATGCGAGCCTTTCACGTGCCGGCACGAACTTTCCTCCCCCTTTTCCTTTCTTCCTCTCTCTCCCCTTTTTTTCTCCCCCGGCTCTTTTTCCTCGACGAAAGAACATCCCCTGACGTGGTTTCACTCGAAATATCGTGCCGCCGATATTTCGTGGAAGAAACTTTCGCGCCGGTTTCATCCTCGGACATTTATAAACGACTGCGTAGCTCAAATGAAGGTCCGTCGAAATTCTATTTCTGCTCCCAATGATCGGAACTATTCGTAGAGCACCGCGATGCGGATATGTTTTTGCCCAATTACGCCTGCACGAAAGCTCGTGGAAAATATATATATATATATATATATAAAAAAAAAAGAGCGTATACCACGCTTTTGGGACAAAAGCGCTGGCCCACAGCTACCCTTGATTTAATCCCCGTCTACCTCCGTGACTTTTCCTTTTTAGCTCACGTGATTCGAGCTTTATTTCGAGGCTGGGAACGTGAAAGGCCACCAGGAAAAACCGAGGTTTAACGTGCGAGCACTCGAGCGAATATTGGGATTTTTGTTTGCCCCCCCTCCTCATCGCGAATCGGAGTCAACGAAGGCGGCACGGATGAAAGGTGGCGATTATGAGTGGCGTGCACGTAACGAATTTCCTTCCTCTCCTCCATCGCTTCGACGTTATATCCTTCCACGGCATCGCGCACCCTTTGCCAGGGGGTATCAAGGTGAATTCAACTGTTTACCATTTCTGCGTGTGCGCGCGGCACGTGCATTCCATTTGTAAGTTAAGCCGCCTTAAATTGCGCCGTACAGACGGTCGGAGCTTCTTACGAGAAGACCCGGAACGCTTTGCTAAAATGCCACCCACAGGTGTGCGATACGGTGCTACAGGGCTCCCGCGATGAACGTACCTCAGGGTACCTCTGCCTAATCGGATCACCTAATTGCCATGCATCCATCGCCGCCCGTGTTTCCACATCTGTGTGAATAATACTCGATTTTCAAAAGGCCAATTATGAAGGACTTTAATGGAGGATGGGTTCGGATGTGGGGGATTGGCGCGAGTCGAGTTTCCTGGAAAGGAAAAGTTGTTGTAAACATGAAGAGAGGATATCTGTCTCCGGTTGAAATTAGGGTTGATCGATTTCTTTCTTCAAAATTGGATTTAGAGTACTTGGAAGGAGCTTATACCTGTTATTTACTATTGTCCCTTTTTTGAGTCTAAGCAGTGGAACTTATAGTTTTTATTATTGTAACTAAATGTTGCACCGACTGCTGTGAAGGTTACTGAGTAAATTAAAATGTTTTTTCTCTGATTAGCTTATCGTAGGAAATTAATTGATTGGTGCATTCTTTAGAGGTTTCACTTGACTTTGGCATACGATGGGTTAAGAGAAATTGTTACACGGCGGTGATCGATTTCTATGGTTATCTGATGGGTCCTTGTATCACGAGATTCTCTCCAGGGGTTTTATTGAAATCAACGTGAATACTGTCGGTGAGTAGGACGTCTGTCAAGAGCAATAGCTAATTCTCGTGGAAGCGAGGGATTTAAAATAGTGGAGTATCGAGGAGCCTGCTTAAAAGACGTGCTTCGCTCTCAGACAGCGCGCTTTATACGCGGATTGAAATCAGAATCCTGAAACGGGGAGAGAGATCTGTATCGAAACAGCGCTGATAAAAATACTCTTATCGACTTCTTCAAATATTGGACGGTCGAAATCCGTTTGACTTCGAGACCTGATTCTTTATTATTCTCCCTTGTTCTTCCAAATCTGTGAGGAAAATCCAGATCTAAGTGTTTGTAATCTTTTTTCTTACTTCAGTTACGTTAATTAAGTTAAGTTAACAGACTTTCTCGTGTAGATATATTATTGACATATAAAAATGTATCTTTTGTTGTCCAAGTATTGCGATGTAAATGAATGATTGTTCTATGAATCGTGAAAATCCAGATCTTAGTGTTTATAATCGTTTTTATTACTTTAATCGCGTTAATCGAGTTAAGTTAACAGATTTTCTCGTGTAGATCGATTATCGACATATAAAAATTGATCTTTTGTTGTCCAAGTATTGCCGTGTATGCAATGATGTTCATGAATCCACGTAAATGCTTGTTCTATGAATCCTAATTGTATTCATATGCTGAAATCCAAAACTTTTGGATATGGCTTTGATAATAACACGAATCGCGACGTGGTTCGTTTTTTTATCGATTAATCTATCGCGAAAACTAATGATTCCGCGAGAAAGGGGAATCCAGAATGTGGCGACAGGGCTGAAGTATTTCCCTCGCGAAGAAAAGC
This sequence comes from Ampulex compressa, assembly GCA_038496175.1. Classification (NCBI taxonomy): domain Eukaryota; kingdom Metazoa; phylum Arthropoda; class Insecta; order Hymenoptera; family Ampulicidae; genus Ampulex; species Ampulex compressa. The sequence goes on along the minus strand of JBCFXI010001993.1, from coordinate 9,911 downwards.
CCTCGCGGATTGAAGCGAAAGGATCTTAGCGAATCCACCCTCGTGGAAAACCGCTTCTCGATGGAATATAATACCTTGGAATGATCGAAGATACTCGTCTTCTATCCCAGGATTATTCCAAAAAAATCGCATTACTTTCTATTCCTCCTCTAAACCGCCATAATCAATCTTACGGCTACAGTAAAACCAATGTTCGGTGCAATTAACGTAATGCTCCTCAGGCGGCCTGGAAAAGTTCGCCTGGAAAATATGGGCGGAATTTAACTTTGCATTTGGTTACTCTCGAAACGTCAAAAGTCTTACTTGGCGCAGGGCTTCCGATTAAATTACCAAAGTCCACGAAGATTCTGACGGATCAGCAAGTCGAGCGAATTGGCTCGACACGTGCAACCGAGAACACCCTGACGATTACACGGATCCAGCGATACTCCGCTTCGACAAATTCCAAAAAATAATATCCATCCACGGATTAATTATACTAACAGAACCTCGATTCCCCATCGATATTTTCTTCGTTATTGCGTTTAAAAATATCCTATCCTTACATTCTGCGTGTAAAGCAATGGTACACCATTATAAGTTGTACTAATTGTACCAGTAGTACTGCTGATAGTGCAGTACTACTTTTTCCCCGATTTTCCACCTTTTGCAAATTCGATCTTCCTAATCCTGCGTATCGAGCTTATCACAGACGTATCTGGCGCTACGTGCTTCTCGCTTGATGCCTTAACTAATAAGCTTTGTCGATTGGCCTTTAACATTGATGGGTGCTGGAGGGCAATGTCGGGCCACGGAGGCCGCTAAAGGCAATTGGATTAGCATCCCCTCCGCGCCAGGAATTCTGCATACACGTTTCACATTGCACAACACGGATGTGATCAAATATCGCTAATGACAAGCATGGAGGGACAAAGCGCCGTTGAATTCCGCCTACTTTAATTGGGCCGACGATCGAAACGTTATTAATCACCCTGCGGGGATATTTGGATACACAGCGTGTACCTTCAAGAAAAGATCGGGAACATTGTTATCCGCATATCAATCGAAATTATAGATAATTGTAGAAAATGCAGAGCGACCTTTAGGAAGAGAAGAAAATACGTGTACTTTTAAGAAAAGTAATCCATTACCAGCTACAATTCGATGAAAGCGAATTTGAATCATTTTTCAGTCGATATGTTATCTATGCATATTGATTGAAAAAATAGTTTTTCATCGAATTTGGGGGGAGACATGTGCTGTTTATTTAAACCAAGTTTAATCGTAATTCTTAGGTGTAACGCAGGTTGACGCTTTTCCAATATTCCTATGCCACTTCGAAATTGTGTCCTATAAATGGGACAATGATGGATATTGGGTTAAGAAAGGGCCAAGGAAAGATCATTATTATCTGCATATCAGATCAAAATTACAGATAATTATAGGAAATACGGCGTAATAAAAGTGAAGTGCCTTTTTGACGACAAACTGACCTTGCGGAGCAATTTATCCTTAGATAGATGAGGTAAAAATTATAAATTAATATAAGGTATTGGTAGTGTCGTTCCGACGTTTCGGCTTGGTTATAAATCCTCATCAAGAAATATATTCGAACTAAAATATCTACAAAGTGACTACAAAAGTTAGAGAAAGAAACGTAAATAATTAGGATTATTTAAACAAAGGTTACTAAATTATCAAATACATCGTTTGTTTCAATAGATTATACGTATAGCACAAGTAATAATCGAAAAATTGCCACTCCTTATCCCAACATCTACATATCGACTTTTTCATGAAACACGCGAGCGGTTATTTTCAGCGACTCGCTTTTAGTCTTTCGTATCGATGATAATTCGAAAGTGTTTCAAAAATATATCGATTTCGAAATTATTTCGTATAAAATGCGTTTCGTACTCGAAGCAAGGCGGAAATTTTGGGGAAAAGAATCAAAATTGCGGATATAAAAATCACTTCGAGAAATGGCGTTATTCGTTAAATATATAAATTCCTTTACATAAAGCATTCGTGGTGCCAATGCGTTAGACAGAGAACCAAGATAATCCACGATGAGCGCCGATGTTGTCGAATGTACCGACGAATTCCTTCCACGAGCGACGGTATCCGGCGCATTCCTCGCAATTAAATTCCGGCGAATCGTAAAACAATGGCCGGTGCACCGGCCGGAATAAATTTATGCCGTTAATGGACCATGGGAAGCATCCTGCCCGAATCGAGATGAATCGCGCACGCTCAAAACGCGAAGTCCGGCTCCTCTCCGGAACTTTCTTCCCCCTCCCCCCCGGAAGTTTTGCACGGATTTTCGAAGTTTTCACGCCCGAGAGTTAAAAGCCACCTTCCTCTGGAAAGGTACGGCACTGCGAGTCGAGAAACAATTTGTGGATTGGCCAGAAGACGCTGGATCCCATGTCGTATGTCGCAAGATTCTTCCAAAATTCTCCCTCTACTTTCCTCGAGAGTACTCCGGCTTCCTTGGCTCTTAGCAATAAGGGATTTCCCGGTTTTTACGCCGGACATTGGGAATCGGGATAATTCCTAACGCTCTCTCGAATCTCAGAATGCAAGTGGAAGAGGATCTGGGAGTTTCTCTGGGATTTATCCGGTGCTTCGCTTCTATATATATATATATATATATATATATATATAGAAGACAGAGAAAGAGAAAACTTTATCGTCTGTGCGAGAATTGGTTCGACGTGAAAATCTCAGGTGGTTAATTTACAGGACGATTAGTTACGATGTAATTCGACATCCGCGCTTGCTATTTACAACATGATTCTTGGAATTGGATTGGACTATTGTTTAATATGTTGAAGCGCTAAATAGTGCGATTCGAATGTTTTAATTATTAATGTGTCAAATCCTTTTCTTGTATCGAGTAAAAATTGTAAAAATATGTTGTTCCAGGAAGAGACACTGTATGAGCATTTAAGTTAACTCTTTAAAGCACAGGATTTTAAGAGTAAAAAATGCTTGGACACAGTATTTGTATTAAAATGTTGCGAAATACGCTGGGATGTATTCTTTGTAATATGAGCTGACTTTCATCGTTAAAAAAGGTATTTACTTGAAAATTGTTTGAAAATTGTTACGACAAACTCAATGGAACTTATTAAATCCCAATCAATTTTTAGACTCTTTAATATGGAATATTAAAATGCTTCTTTTGATAACCGACTTGTTTCGCTTACTTCTTTTTTTATTAGTATATACTGGAAAAAGTGTTACATCCATAATGATAAACGCGATCTAATGAAAGACAGTTGACGATGCAATTGATATCAAATATTAATAAGTTTAAACTAGTTTGCACGATGCCCCAGATTTTCATATCCATAATACACCTCGTCTCTGCCTAACACATCGAGTGATTGTGATGATTCATAAATCATCCAATAAAAAAGAAATGAAATCATTTCAATATTCAAACAAATATTTTCAAGGTACATATACACTCTTAACCTCATCGCTCGTAATTTCAAGGACAAGCAGTAACTGAGGCTAACATAAATGCATTTCTTCTACGGCGACTTAAACTCGACTCTTCTTCCCCACTCTTTATACTCGACTGTCCAAATTCGACTGTTCTCACAGTGCTTTAGACAGTTGGCCAATCACGCATTTACTCATGCACAGACACACACTTTCATATATTCGAGGACCTAACACACCTAAAATTCCTATATACCTTGTATATATTTTCTTACTTTAATATCGTATATCTGTTCTGCATATCTTTTCTTATCTCCAAGATTACATTATTCTTAAGATAGATTATTTCTACCTTACACTCTGCGCCTCCGATCTTTTCTCTCACACAATTCAAAGCCAATAAATTTTACAATTGTGCAGCGCTTTCATGTGTAATATTATGCATTTTCGATCCACAAAAAGTCTATATTCTAGATATTTTATTAACTGTCGAAATGAAGAACCCATGCGCGCAACGAAGCTCGCTTAGGTTTGTTCCATATCGAAAGATTCGAGCGATCCTTCGCTGGAGCCACGACGCAGCCATCCGCCTTTAAGAGCGCAGCATTGTTGCATTATTCTTGCATCATTCTCAAGGCAGATTATCTCAATCCCGCACTCCGCTTCGATCCTACTCTTAGACGCGTGTGCCAATTGTAGGGCAAAAAGGCGGACCGTCCGGTTAACTCGGCCAACCTGGACGACGGCGGACGATCGATACATCGAGCCGCCCTTAAACGTACCTTCCGCGCTTCGTCTTAACTTAAGGGACGGATCGATGGCATCGACGCGCGAGTAACTACACAATGGCATTAACTGGACCAAGTGGTTTCTAACTGCTTGCACCGAGCAATTAGCCGCGCTTCGGCCCCTTCGTTCATGCGCCAAGTAAATGATGTGCTGCTTAACTCGGGCCAAACCAAAATCGAGCCTTGAAAGCCCCGCGTAATTAAGATCCTCGCTTGATGAATCCATCGCGCGGACGTTGAACTCCCTAAGAAAGTACTGAGCTCGTAGACGGAGCGGCTTTGTTGCGAAATTTCGAACTTGATCTTACGTCCCGGTTGAAAGAGGGGCGGACGATGTATTGGTACTGCGACAACCTTCTGGGAAGAAAGTTTGAACTTTCCTCGTTATGCACGCGTGAATTAATTGAACGATCCTCGAACTTTCATGCCAAAGGTTATTTTACCCGAAAATCGACCCTTACTTTCTCGAGGCGCGTCGCGAATGCTCTTTTCTTGCCATCGTGGATCTTACTAATATCAAAAAATATTTCGAAGCTTCTCTCAACTATTATTCCGATGATCGATCGTTGATTACGATCGTTACTTGTTTATTGAAAGGGAAGGAGGCGAGAGGGTATGACAGTGTGTAGCTTCTGGAACTGTCAGGGGGAGGTCAGAAATATCGGTAGGTCACGAACACGACGATCCGCAGTCATTAGTCGCGGAGCGCTCGAATAAGTTTTGAGCCTCGTCCTGCAAAGTTCCAGGGACGTGGAAAAAAAAAAAGAGAAACAGAGGATCGAATTTCGTCCCTGGACAAAAATGAATTTGAGAAAAAGTTGCTTGTTCCTCGTGGTGCGCCAAGGCTAATGAGCCAATTATCCATCGGATCGAAGTTTCACCCTGGCGCAAAGGTCTCGATGGCGCATGTTGCGAATTTTATAAATGTCATACAACTTTGATCGTGACATTTGGGGCCTCTGTCGACGTGCGGGGCGAAAATTTTTCACGTACCGCGGAACAGAGGCACGTATTAAATCGGGGCCAAGTTATATTTATGCAGACCGAGTCGGATGTAATTTCGGTCGGTGTACATTCCCTCGTTCATACAGGTACGAGCTTGCGACTGGAATTTCGTCGGTTTAATCAAATCGTATTTCAAAGGAAGATCAACATTGACTGGGAAATATATTAGCCGCAGAATTGCGCGGAAAGACTTTCGCGAATGCACCGTCGAAACTGCATAGGTGACGCCACGTCGATCAAGAATCGTCGAAGAGTCGTTCATTAGCTGCGCTTTGTCCTACCAACTGTTACATCCAAGTATACTATAAACATACGTTGAAAAACAATGGTTGCAAAAATTGTTTTTCAGATACACATTCAAATCGCTTACACGTCGCAATAGAATGATGCGAATCTCAAGAAAAGCATTCTCTCAAAACCGATAAACGTGCAAATTTATAGAAACGTTTGCAGAAACAGAAGCATACGGAATATTTTGATTCGACGCGTAAAAAATGGAGAGACATTGTTTATCGGTTGTGTCGAGTGACGAAGCGATAAAACAAAATAAGCGATCTGCATATTTCCATTCAGAAAAATTCAAATTCAATTCAAATTCAAAAGATTCAATTCAAATTCAGAATTCAATATATTATTATAATGTCTGCTTCATAATTCATTCTATCCTTCCCTGCTCGCCTTCTCAAATCAATGAACATACAAATTGTCAACCACATATTAAATTCTTAACCTGGAAAATCAAAATCGCCATTTTCGCCTTCTCGTTTCCCAACTCGGCAACCCCTAAACAGCGCCCCACCGTTTTTCGAGAACGCAAGCCCCATTCCGAATGCGACTCGCCTCATCTCTCGTACATCTTCATCAACCGCACGCGTCCCATCGCTCGCGCATTACTCACACCGCGCGAATTTGAAGATGTCCTCTGGAGGAAAAAAATTGCAGAACCCTCCGTATATACGCCTTTCATACCTCAGGCCGTGGAACAAAAGGTCCTACGTCAAATTACCTCAGCAGTCGGCGCGCGGAGCGCCAACCGAAGAACAGTGAAACGAGGAGAAACGCGCGAGCAGCGATTCGTAGACGTCCAAGTCGCCACTCGACAGCCCCTCGTCGAAACTGTCCACGAGGTGCGAAGGTTGAACAATAGTGCAACACCTCGATCGCCCAATAATAACGTCGATACGTGCTCGCACAGCACCGAGAGGAGATGCTCTGGCCCCACTCGGGGTATTGATTTTAAACTAAGAACAGCTTCGAGTCTCTTTATTCCCTTCCACGCCGTAAATCCGCGGTCACATTATTCCTGGCGGTAAGCGCTCCGGCCAGGAAAAAGGAGGAGAAGGCGGTTTCGCGACAGTTGCGGCCATGAATTATTCCTCAAAGGGTGCCTCAGGAGCCTCGTGATTTCGCGGGAAATCAGAACCTCGGTTAATTCTCCTGCGAGCTTTCGAAACGAGCTTGTCTCGACCCACGCGGTGGTCCGTTACGTCGAAGGTGCGAGAAAAGAGAGAGAGAGAGAGAGAGAGAGGGGGGAGGTCAGGCGCGTTTTTCAGGCGTAACACGCTGCTCGAGATGTGTGGGGATTCATTTATTTAACACTGAACCTACTCAAGCGGTTAAAACGACTGTTTAGTGCCTTCGTGGAAAAATGACTGTGCTTCGTAGAGGAGTATTTTGCTGAGATTTGCTATGGTTCTCCACGGCGTAAATCGATCCAGCGATGTCTCTTCTTAATACCCTTCTTTGCGAAAAGTTTTATCCGCTTCGAGAAACGGGAACCCGGATTGCAATTTATATTCGAGTTCTATTACGAAGTACACGTCCAACCATCGATAGAACGTTAGAAAGATGTTTTTTTAATAATCAGAGACAGATAAGACAGCTGGGGATTCGTTCGATTCGCGCGTACGAAACTTGGGAGTTGTTGGTAAGGAGACATATCATGTCGAGCGACACTCGACATAGGACTGCAAAGGGTTAAGAATATACGTGGTGTACGTAAATATATCCAGGAAGTGGCTTGTAAGTTTATTATTAAATAAGCTTAACAATATTTTCAAGTATACGAGGTATACGAATACAAGTGTACGTTTCAAGAATATCTATTCTTATCTACTGTTCATCTTATTATAATCATATTACAATTTATTTCATTATAATCTTATTGACATCTTATAAAAATCTATTGTTTCAAGTATCTCTTCAATCATCCCAAGTTTCGCGCAAGATCTTGGGCAAGGAAAATTCAATCCTCCATACGAGATACCAGAGCGAGATCCGCTCTTTTAGAGTATCTTTATCGACTACATTCACGATCGATTCCACGAATATATCTTCGCACCGCTCATCCCTCGCTCCGCGAATCGCAGAGAGTCCACGAGATGTCTGTGTGCACAGCGGCTTATCCATACCTTGGCCGATCGAGCGAAACTGGGCGCATTTGTCGGACGTTTCGTGACGCGGCCGGCTTTCCCTCCCCCCTGCAATTAGCGCCGGGGGCTGAATGTGACGTGCATCTGGGTGACAATTAATATCGCAGAAATTTGCGCCCGCCAGTGGAATAGATTATTAACACACGATACAGTGCCGTCGCGATTCGCGTGACCGAGTGTCCCCATTAGGCCGCGAGGCCTATGCATCGGCTATCCTCGATCGAGCGTTTTTCCAGCGTATGGTACGAAGCTTTTAGCGGCTAATAGGCCTAGTATCGATTCGAAGGCCGGCCGAAAAATCGGCAGGCGATTCCACTTTTCGCCCGACCGGCCCCTTCCACCAATCGCTCTCCCTTAAACGCCCGATCGTTGTTTATTCCACTCGGCCAGAAACTCCTGGATTTTCTGCCGCTCATTCGATAGTCGAAACGTGGAAGCGCTGAAAAGGCGAGAGTCGATCGTTCATTGGGGAGATCGCGTTGGTTTTTGTGACGATGCGATTTCTGAGGGTGATTTTCGATGATTTCATCTCGACGCGGTGATCGTTGGATGGTTTATTGGTGGAATTGAAGAATCGCTGGAAATTACGAGGCGGTCGTTTATTGGAAAGATCGTCTTGGATTTATGAGAGGACGTTTGTTGAGATTTTGTATAATTTTAGTTCAGCGTGTAGATCGTTATGTGAATCTGTTCGTGTGCTTTTGTTTTTGTTATTTTCATTCGATGCATAGAGTATCGAGAAAAATCAAAGTTAGGGACCGATCATATTATAAAAATTGTTTCAATGTTGCGATAATGGCTTTCCCGAGATTCGCGATTTAATTTCAGTGTACAAATCATCGCATCGATCCATCGATATCTTCTCTTTGTCCTCCTTCTTTTCAGGTTTCGATACAAAAGTAGAGACGAGATACCAGGTGAACGAATCATGGTCACGCGTTGATTCGCCGTAACAAATGAGAAAAAAACAGCAGCGATCAATCAGCCGTCCTTGATGAGTGCTGACCATTCGTTTTCGTTGTCTTTCGACGGTACGCCTCGACGCGACCTTGTGCTTCCCAAATTCCGATCATGACCGTTTTTTTTTTTTAATCAATTTTCGCCAAGACTGCTAAGGTTATTTTGCGTAATACCTACTGTTTAAGCTGAATTACCAACCACCAAAATCTACAGTACACATATTACAAGGAAAAGCCACGTCCTACATACAGCATGGACATACATAACACACAAAAAAACCATATCTCACATAGAGTATACATACAGACTCTCTCAAAATTCACACAAAAATTAACTTGGATAGTAAACACAGGTTTATAATTAAAAACTGTACATTTTTTATTGATTTATCAAGTATATAACGATATAAGATTATGTATAGAATAACATATCGACTAAATGATTTCCACGGACACAGAGCTTTGCTGGTCACATACGCACACCTCTTTTATCGAAATTTGCAAATATTCCGTCAATTTCGGGACACCCCTTATATTACATGGAAGAATCATGTCTTACATAAAGTGTACATATCACACATGGAGGAGACACCACCATGTCTTACATGGAGTATACACATCGCGTAGAAAAACCATCCCAAAAGGGATTCGAACTCGAGTTCTCCCGCGTGGAAATCCGAGCCTCTATCCACTCCGCCACCGCAGCTTTCGATTATGATCTCCTTCGTGTAACCAATGCCCTTACCCCGCCAGCCTTTCCTGGAAGGGGTCAAGGTCAGCCTGGCCAAAAGTTACGATCGCACAAGGGCCATACAGGTTCGATCGGGGGTGCGCAAAGACGGTTTAAACGTCGCGCCCGGTGCCCTCGATTAACCTGGCCCACAGAAGTTTAATGAATGCACGATCGAGCGGCGAAAATTGTCCCCGACGATTAAACGGCCCATTTCCCCTCGGCGAAACGACCTTTTGGTAGGGGAGGGAGGAAAAATCCTTCGCTTTCGCCGTCGCGGGATAATCAAAAGTGCGATTGCATTGCCCAGGAATTGAAGTCCGATCGATCAGCCCCGCTCGGGCGGCCTCGTGAAGGGAGCGTGCGGATTTAATTTCCTCTGGAAAATTTCTTCTGTTCGAGACACCGTTCTCTCTCGTTACGGTCCTTCGAGTGGCGACTTTATGATCGTTTTCTGCGTCGTGCTTTTTTTGACGTAAGAGGGTAATAGATAGTATTGAAAGACTATTGGATTAATACCGTAAGAGTTGCTGTATATAAGAAACTATTTATTTTATTATGATTA
>JBCFXI010001992.1:0-33302 GCA_038496175.1 Ampulex compressa | reverse complement strand
AGTAATAGTAATAGTAATAGTAATAGTAATAGTAATAATAATAATAGTAATAGTAATAATAATAATAATAATAATAATAATAATAATAATAATAATAATAATCGGTTTATGGTAATTCCACAAAATTTGTGGACTTAGCAGTGTTTTAATATTGAAGACGTGAATAAGCGAATTGCTGACAAGCGGGAGATTGCCACATTCGATAAGTACAAAGATATAGATGAATAATACGTGTTATCAAATTTTGAACATTTTAAGGGACATCAGGAATATTAACTACGCGATAGGACCGTGTAACGGAATAATTCAATACAGCAATGAACCCATATTTTGTAACGATGCGATAACGAGTAATCGGGTCAGAAACTCTGGGTGTAAATCAAGAATATTTATTACCATCTGTTTTTGACATGAAAGTACATGTACGCTTGGGCTTTTATTTTATTTGCAATAAAAGCCATTATTTTTCAACCATACCAGAGAATTATAATACGCATTTTATGTGCAGCACAAAGGAATTGTTAATTTCCCTCGGTTGTTTCAAACCTCAAACGCTTGTAACTCTATTTTTTCAACTTTCGTAATTTCGCAGTTTGTATTGAGATAAATTTTTCAGCGTTTGCGCAATTTATCTTTGATATCACATTGTTACTTTAACATTTGAAATGAATACTAAAACTCATGAGTACATGTTTTCAGTTAAACATTATAATATTAAACTATCTATAAAATATTTATATTTAAAAATTGACAAATTTTGTTATTTATTCTTACAAGAAACGGAAGTTTTTAAGAACACTCATTTTAGAATGATTTAATCTGAAAGTAATAATAAATGTTCAAGACAGATTGTTGTTTATTATCGAACATAAGACTGGCTGGAAATTAAATGTAATTAAAAATTGAAAGGTATCTGGATAGTATTATAGAAACCGTGGAAGAAATTTTTTGAACATCGCTGAAAGACATAGCTAGTTGAACAGATAAGGTTTCTGCACGTTGACGTTAACTGCACATTGAGCAGTAGTACGGAGAATAAGTTCAAACACAAAGAAAAAGAAATACAAAAATAGCAATAAAGTTGTGGTTTTCTTTAGATTAATTTTTTGTTCAAATATAGAATTACTAATTTTTAATCATAAATTATCTCATCAAATATTCAGAAAGATTTCCGTCAATGTAAAATACGTTATGAATTATGTATTACTTTAAATAATCGCATTAAATTCATATTATTTTACATTCTATTTTTCTTATATTTATTTGTATGGATGTATTATAGGCAATCAAAGTATCGTATTATACAGGTTATCGAAATTTTTCAAAAATCTCTTGAAGGAAAACGTGCAAACATAATTCCACATTTACTATTGCTTCGTAGACGAATATTATCTGCCCTTATCATCTCCTAGGTGCAGCTTTTATCAATGTTTACCATCAGTACTTCATTATAATTTTAATTTTCTCGCAGGTGTACAAAAGATTGTAATACAAACACACCAAGCTTCGGCTGTGTAAAATTTTCAGCATTTTTCTAAATTTCTCATTATGTAAGTAAAGTACACGTTATTAAACATTCGCCGATGTACATACATTCGAGAACTAGAAACCTCTGGAAATCCTTTCGAATAGATTCAACGAACGTAAGAAAGAATTGCCCTTCTCGAGCGGACAGGTTATAAGGGTAGAACCAAAATTTCACACTGGTTACGTGGCACAGGGTAGATTCTATGATATGCCTTCCAGGCCCTCCTTTATCGTTTTCGAGCGATTTAAACTTTCGAAAATGGTCGTCGCAGTCGGGATGCCGAACGGTTTCCAAGGAAATGCATTACTCGCGGCGAAGTCAATATTGGTCCGCATTAAAGTCCAAGTACCGATGTTGCATTGTTCTAGAGGGAATATTATCGCCTTGAAGGGTGCCAGCATCCATTCGCCCCGTCTGCGGCCTCTATTTCGCGGTCCATTATGCTTTCCTCGGTATTGAGGTCCATTACGAGACGATACCTGTCCACCTTCGACAGTAATTGTAGGAAATTGCTTCAACTCTGATCCAATCAACCGAGTATTTGCCCTCTCGCTCTGCTACTCTCTTTCTACGCCTCGCCCAAATGGTTAATGAGTGCCTACTTTTGACGACCTGGAGCTCCCATCTGAGCGGTATGTCATTTGCCAGCTCTAATCAGACGTTGTTCATTTTTTAACACGTCGAAGTCGGCTTGCATCACCAGTGGGTCGAACGCGATTGCTGTATGACGCCGCGTGCATCATTGGCGGGCGACACTTGTATTTAAACGATTTATTCATTTCTATGCAACTTTTCAAAGTATCGTCAAGGGAGTGCTGGTCTTTACAACGATTAGAATATGTCGTTATTTCCTTAGTTTTGTTCACGAAGTAGTGCTACATTTCTTTTATTTTACTGCCAATTACTTTATATATATTAAATGTATAAATGTGGTTCTGATCAAAGGGTGCTTAGTCATGTTCTCACGGGCAAAATCTCAGCAATATATTAAAAACACTTCAGATGAGAATGATGACATTAAAAAAGTTGATGGAAATAGATTTTAGGTCGGTTTTTAAATATCCGGTTCACTTCGCGCTGTGTTTGAATTGTCTTTTTCGTCTGCAGCCCTCTTTGCTACGAAAAAGGGCATCGCCTGAATTTTCAGAATATTTTCTATTTTACCTGAGAGACACTGATCATGATATTACTGTACTTCCCTCGTGCGCTGCCCTTTTCTTACTCTGCTCTTTGCTTATACCGCGTTTCAGACGTAATGGCCAGAAACTCTTCTCATCGCGCACGCATTACACATGCACACTCTCAAATACACTGTTTCATACATACGCAAGCATACGTTATTACAAGGTAAGTAATTCCTGCAGTATGTTTTATTATATCAGGAATACTGAAAAATTGATAAATTAAAGCAAATTTCGTAAAATTGTGTAAAGTTTCATGAAACCAAATAAATTACGTGAGAATAGATGAATATTTTTAAGAGTATAAATGCGTGAGACCGAGGGAAGAGTGTTTGGGCTATAAGGCAATGAAAGAAGAGCGATTGGAAGGGATAGCATAGTTTAATTTTGGGTAACGCATAGTTTGAAGAATGCACGTGACCAATGGGTATGTGAATGTGTCAGAATGAGGGAGGGTGCGTGCAGAAACATTAAGTAAGAAAGGTAGTTAATTAGGGAGAGTTACAGAGAGTAGAGCATTAGAGTTACAGGGCAGAGTACACAGAGCAGAGTCAGCGTTAGAGTCAGAGAGCAAAGTAAAGAGTCAGAGTTAGAAACAGAATGAAGAACTGGAGTATAGAATAAGACTGTATCATAGTAATATCAATAAAGTTTCATTTATCAACAGAAGTCACTAGCAAAAAAATACTTGGATCCAACCACTCCCAATCTCTATCCTATCTGTACATATGATACACATATTTTTATTATAATTTTGATAATAACATATAGGATCAGAACATTTTGTGCGAACAAAACAATGCGATATCCTCAAAATGATATTGCTTGCTTTGAGTAACATATGCTTATGCATATATGACAGTGTGCATGAGTGTGTATGCATGAGATTAAATTTTCGGTTGCAAAGCGCACAGTAGAAATGGGGCAAATTGAGAGAAGGGTAGAGAACGGAAAAGGCTTTAGTATAAAAATATATCTAAAAAAAGGGGGCCATTGCGAGAGAACGCGAATATCCTACCACTTGAATCCTACAAACAGATATAATATAATATAATACTATTAACATAAATTCTTAAATAAAACCGCTACTTACTAAAATAAAAATCTGGCAGGTTATGAAAGCGACGGATATTGATAAAACCGTGAAATATACCTAGAACAATGTATATTCCAAAAGTAATTCTTCCTTGCCTAACCGAATATCATATCATTATATAACAATTTAAATGTATAAGGTAAAATTACACTTTTGTTTCAACTTTCAAGGTCGTGCTTCCTCAAACGCGTATCATACATATTCTTACTCTGTCCAAAAAGGTTGCTAATCGCAATCGCATAAAGATAATGTAAATAATTACAGTTGTTTAACATGACACGAGATTATTCCAACGTTCACGATTGAACCTAAAATCATTAAATTCGATCGTTACGCTTAATGTAAATCTGCGCTTATTATGCAATCTATTCTAACCGAAATTTCCAATTGCGCGGGAAGGGAAATTGGTGGAAATGTAGCCGGTAATTGACGAGGCCCAAAGTTCAGAGCGCGACATTTCTAAAATGTTCGCTCTTGGTTGCGCCTACGGGCCTGGTTTTAACAAATCGCCAATTGTCGCGCGGTACAGCGGGTACATTAGCCACATAACGGGGTAACGAGTGCCGAATTTCTGGTAAGCTCCACGCCGGTCTGCGGCATGCGCGCCGACGGTACGAGAATTATGAGCATGTCGTCGGCGAGCATTACCATTTCAAAGGGGCTTTTCCACCTGCGAAATCAGGACACCGTGCAACAAGTACTGCGGGTCGTTAAATCGGATATTTGGTGCTCGAAACGTCTCTCGCTACTGGCTGGCAAACTGAAGCGTAAATTAGAGCGAAAAACGAAATATGAAGAGTTACTCCCGAGTACCGCTGGGGCCTGCAAACAGGTATATCTCCCGCCGTAGTTTTTCAGAACATAAACGACAGCACTTGTCTATTCCCTCTGGCTCTCCGATATTTCGTTTTTCTGCGCTCGTTATTTGTATGCAGTCGATATATGCCGGACAATATTTCGATAAACCGACGGGAAATGCGATTGATTTTGTGTTAGGAAGTATAAGCCGAATTTCTGCGATGATCGTTTGGTGGTTACCTTACGGTGAGATTTTTGTACTAGAAATAGACTGTTTCACTGAAATTTCCTGCTTCAACTTTAATCCATTATAGGCCAAAGCCAAGTGGAAACCTACAAAATTCACTGATTCATTTCATTTCTTATGATAAGCCAGAAGAGGAGCTTAGCATTTTTTCCTATAAGCTGGAAGAGAAGAAGATTTGAGGAAAATTTTTTTTATTGAGTTAATCATTTTTATAGGAGTTAATACACTTAGGTACAACGATCAAAACTAAGAGCTGCACTGGTTAGATAGAAATAAATAAAGAACAAGTGTCCTAAAAAGGGAAAGTGGTAAGTAATCCGTTAAAGCCTGGTCTGCGATGAATTCGTCGCTTGAACGTTACTTTTCCTGAAATTACAAGCTAATGTACATTTTAATGTATCGCAATGTGTTTTAGTAATCTTTTTTTTACGATTATCAAATGCATAACTGTTTTTACGACAAATATTTGTATTTATATGTACATATAAATTATGATCATTTCACGCTCTAGTAAAATAACGATTCGACAAATTCGGTTTCATAAAATTGATATAGCTGACGCGTGAGATGGACAATAACGATAAATATTGGCATAAGAGAGTTTTAAAAATGTCTGGACAGATATGTAAATAAAATTGGGGTACAGAGCATTGTAATGCAAAACCATCACACGTCAAAGTTGATTTACAGGTGTATTACTTCCATAGAAATACATTGCGCCGGTAGTTAAAATAAAAATGATACGAAAAATGAGTGACAAATAATACTCTTAATTTTTTTTTATATTTATACTACAGAATTTGTTAAAATGTCGCATACAAATTTTGTTATACCTTTAGAATTTTGATTTACATGAATTCTTTCTGATGACTTTGTTTTTTGTTTTCACATTTTTACCGTTAATCCCAATAGAAGAAAGTAGACATGATTGTAGCAAAAATTAAATTATAATGGGCACGATATAGAATGCATGCGTCCGCAAGGTGGCAGTGACATTTATAGGAGGAAAAGACACGAACGTATGCAGGAGGTGTGATTCAGGGTCACTGTGGAGTATAAAAGCTTCCATTACGGGGTTGATAAGCAGTCTGAAACGAACAGTTCAGAAATACATAGCACACAGCCACCATGAAGTGTTTGGTAAGATATTAATTGCTTTTCTGTAAATTTGTTTATATCGATACTTATTGTTTATTTAAATTTTCATTACTTATTGATTGATTTAGAATTTTATTACAAAAAATATTCTTAAACGTAAATAAGATTTAATTTCAGTAAATAAAAATGTACTTTACATTTTATAACAATTTGAAGAGACACGTATCAAGGCAACGAGTAATATAATTTATCATGATATTCGTGTATGATTTTTGATAGACGCTTCATAATGACTTTAAAAGATATTTTTGTTCCGTGAATAAAATACATGCCATAAATGTTACAGAGAATAGTGTACGTTCATATTTTCTTTGCTACAGGGGTACCATTTATACAGGTTTTAGCGGACGTTAAGAATCCCTTACAAATAATATTCAACTTAACAAATCAAAGGTTAACGATACTCCATCACATAACTTTTTCACTTCCATTGAACTTTGGATTTTATAAAGTTCCTTAAACGTAATATTGCCTTTAAAAAATCAGATGTTAAAATACTAAAGGAAATAACGTTACTAATATATCAAATTTGCCATCTTTATCGTTCTGCCTTTGACAGCCCTTAATACATTTAGAATTGCATGCAATCTTTTAAAAATAATATTTATTGTAAAAAAATGTTCCTTGTGCGGAAAAATAATATTATATTCTGATCGTCCTCCCAAAACCATTAATGTAAATATTATAAACTATCTCAAATTATCTAACATAAATCAAATAAATTGTCTTCAAAGTAACTTTTTATCTTAGAAAAATGATCTTAACAATAACCTATATTTTTAAGAAACAGTCATCACCAATTTTAAGGGAAATAACGTCATTTTCAGATTGTTCTTGCTGCCGTCATAGCTGTGTCTTTCGCAGCTCCCAGTGGGCTCTGGGCCGCAGGGCACGGCTTAGCAGGTCCGGTGCTGGGTGCTATAGGCGTTGCTGGGCCTCACGTTGGACCAATAGGCGTTGCTGGGCCTCACGTTGGACCAATAGGCGTTGCTGGGCCTCACGTTGGACCAATAAGCGTTGCTGGGCCCGTAACCGGTGGTGTCAGCGTTTCAGGAGCCGTCGCCGGACCAGCAGTGGTGACCGGATCTGTCGCTGGTCCTTCAGCCATCATTGACTCCGTTGCTGGACCGACTCTTATATCAGAACCTTCTCTCGGCTCCGTAGTCGTTGGTAAGTCGTCAAATATTCGTCTAGATAAACTGAAAATACGTAAATAACAAGAAATCTTAATCTTAATTAAAGAGTATATTATATGTTACTTATGTAAACGGAGACTGCGTAGACTCTAGCCTACTTCTTCTTCACCTTTGCTTATTTTTTTTCTCTTGCATAATATAATAATCAGCCTCAAGAATTTCTTTTTTGACATTTTTATCATTCACATATACTGTTTGCAACTTTATTTCTATTCTCATTTGTTCGATAGACATAACGCGAGATCTGAATTTATTTTTCTTTCACTTGAGCTACTCAATTTCTGGAGTGAGTTTCTCGCATGAACGCTTATCCGCGATATAAAAGCTCTTCACTCTCGTATCTCTCTATGCGCGTGGACTATTCTCTGCTTATACCCCAGCAAAATATCTTCTCCTTCAAAGTATGCCTATCTGCCAAGAGCGTACAAAATGCACAAAGGGGTCATGAGTGTTGTCATAATTTCGCTTTTATTCAGCTTTAAAAGAAGTTTATAAGAGAACACAAAGAGATTCGCAGAGAAACAATAATATCTTATAATATATTGGGGCTTGTTTCAGGTAATGCGCTTGGACATGGATCGGCTGCCGTGGTGGCTAGTCCAGCTGCACTGGTGGGTGCTACTTCAGGAGCAGCACTGGTCGCTGGTCCAAATGGAGCAGTGGTGTCAACGCATGGCGTTGGTCACGGCGCCGTTGTTGCCGGTCTGCACGGAGCGCATTCTCATTGGTAAAAGTGGTCGATTGCAGGAATCAGCTTATTTTCCACCGCTGGAACAACCGAGGCAGTCAATATATAACTAATCCGTAATTCCTGTTTGTTTCTGGACCGAATAAATATTCCTCCATTGACCTTTATGATAAGAGGAGTGATTAAAAATACCTTGGGTCGATATTTGTCTGTATTGGACACGGAAAGGTGATCATCCAAGACTTCTTAAAGAACATCGGAGCTACATTTGGAAATGACATTAGACTTAGTTTAACTCAATTGCAT
This sequence comes from Ampulex compressa, assembly GCA_038496175.1. Lineage (NCBI taxonomy): Eukaryota > Metazoa > Arthropoda > Insecta > Hymenoptera > Ampulicidae > Ampulex > Ampulex compressa. The sequence continues at coordinate 25,104 of JBCFXI010001992.1, read as the reverse complement.
ATGCTTCTGGATCGAATAAATGTTTTTTTAATGACCTTTATGATAAGAGGAGCAATAAGAAAAAAGAATACCTTAGGCCATAATCCATAATTGCTTATCAAAATTGATAAAATTTCTAAAAGTCTATTTTTTGCAATGTTCCATCATTTCTTTTGCAGTATATATAAGACATAATGGATTGATTTACTTTCCGTCTCGTTCTTCCGTTTCCTTTATAATTAGTGGATCCAGTAGACTTCTATACTGAATCTAAATATGTGTCGATAATAGTAGGTATTTCTGGAATTAACCCTCTTCTGCAACTCGGATATCATTTACATTTTTCTATAAATGTATTTTTATTATTTTCTACCGTACTTTAATTTTCACAAATATGTGATCTATAGTTGTACGAAAAATCTGTAAGTAAATAAATGAAAATTACTTGACAATCAGTAACCGGTATTATAATTAAGAATAACTAAGGGATCTGATATCAAACTATAATCTGTAGTTGCTGTGACACGAATAAAATTTTATATCAAAGTCATAATGGGTTATGGAGGATACAGTTTAACCTGGAATATTTTTATACCCGCTGATCAGAATAATACGATCAATGAGAATTATCTGAAATTGTCTTATTCTAAGCGGTATTGTGATTGATGTTTCCTAATAAAACGCGCATGAGCGTAGAACGTTAAAACTATTCTCGATTTTATTCGTTTCCTACGTTTATGCACTATTTATGTCTATGATTACTTACGTACTATTGAAGAATATTTGCACACGGAGGAAAATTTTCAGAATTTCCTGCCCCTTCCATAGTCACGTTATGTAAATATAATGAAAGTGCACGTAATAATTAACATACATTTATCTGATAAATAATATAACTCTGGTTTCGTGTGTAATTAAAGAATTATAATAATTGTCGATTATAAGCATGTGATTTATTCAAATAAACAATTATCTTATATTTATCGAATTTAGCCAGGTCAATTAATCGTAGAAATAAATCAAAGTAAAACAGAGGAGAGAACAGCATATAGGTATTTTCCATGTCCTTTCTTCTACACTTTCCAAAGCATCTATTGTTTCCATCATTAGTTTCACGAAGCCAGCTTATAATTCCTATCATTTGGTCATTGCTATTGATCATGGCATGTATTTGTACTTATGGATAACGACTGCTAAAGGTTTCGCCTTTGCAAAAATTCTATATTGTATTCACGCTATACCCGGCATATATTTCCTCTAATTATATTATAACATTGTGCGTAATTAAATTTCGATGTACGTATTAAGTGCGGAATTACACCACAATGGATAGATGGATTCTATTACTTTCCTTGCGTGGGTCCCTTTGTCACGAGTTTAATTACAACCTTGCGACCGCCTAAATCTCGTAATAAAGTGCGCTTATTTGCAGAATGTCGAAACTGGGTTTCGCGTATTTCATCCTCTCTCTATTCCATTAACTCGAACAGTTTTGCATACTCCGTTAATAACTCGGCTCAAAATCCCCACTTTTTATCCCCTTATTTGATCTCATCGTTACAAATTTCTGTGTTGTGCTCGCAAACAAACTGGAAATGTTATTGGCGATTGTTACGAGGCAATTCCGAGCGTTACAAAGGAAGACACATTTCTGGTATTTTATATCAGTTTTATTTATCTGAGCTTGAAATGTGATCCCCCTTTATTCTCAAGTTTTGGAAGTGTTGTTAATTACTTATAAACTCATTATTCTAATTGCTTTTAAATCATATGAAATCCTGAAAATTACCGGTCAAGAAAATTAAAGCATCGCCTGCTTATTGGCAATTATTATATCTGCAAGAATTTACGCCTCAAATATACAGTGTCGTATTTTGACGTCGAATTCCACATTACAAAAGTTATCGATTTAATTATTTATGTGTCTGAAAAAAAAGAAATGCGGTGATGAAACAGTGAATAATATACGGAGTATTAAAGATAAATAATGTATTTATGAATGTGAAAGAAAAAAAGTGATTATTACCATCAAGACTTCAAAGAAAATATGATCTAACTTAATGCAAATAGTTAAAAAAAAATGCTATGAAAATTTACCAGATTGTATAAACAATGAAGCATCATGATACATTACATATATGCTTATTATTATGGAAAAGAAAGACTAATACAAAAAATATAGTAACATACGTATTCAATCATGCATGTCCTCAGTATTAATGTGTGTATTAAGAATTTGTTAATTAATAATTCAACTAAAATTCCCGATCCAATTATCTGATGGCCCAAATTTGTTTCACGTTTTTATCGTTCCTAAAATTTTCGCTTATCGTAATTAATTAAAAACGGTAATGATTAATTAATTAAAATTATTACTGTAACCACGCACCGAGTGGCACATCTGTCTTCTCTAAAAAATAGTTCCACATACCTAGTGGTAATTTAGAAAAAGTGACATAAGGATAATCTTAGATGACCATATTAATAATTAATTATTAATTAGAAATGTAGTAAAACGTGTATAACAATTTTCTTCAAGAAGACAGGATAACAACAAAAATATTAAAACACGAATATGAATACATAAGATTGTACTTTTGCCTTGCACTTGCCCCGCAGCAACCCATAAACAACATCCGACGCGCATTTTCACATCACACGCATGCTAATGTGGTGTGTGTATTTAAATTTGGATTATAAGGTGATGGATGGGTTCAAGTATTTTTGCTCCAGCGATTTGTGTCGACAAGTAAACGTGTTTCACTACTATTACAGATAATTTACTCTATGCTGTAACTCCTTTACTCTGATTCAGACTCTGATTTTGTATCTGTGCTCTATACTCTGTATTTTAGTGTCCCATATATGTAAGTGTAGTTAATACATACCATTCTTTTAAAATAATATAATTCATAATGATACATACATCCTTTTATAATTTATACCACTTAATTTTATTTGCTTTTTCGTAATTATATATATATTATCTTTTAGCAATGTAATTTTGATAAGGTCCTCCATCATAAGCACAAAACTTCAATAAAGAATACATAAAATTCACGACATTTCAGAAACTCGATCAAGACCTTCGACTCCTTGTCAAAAAATATAAAAATGATCATTTCATTCAAACGGCGAGCGAGCGAGTCTCTAAAGTGAACCACCATAATAACGCGTCGTAGTATAATATAAGATGACCAACAGGTTAATGTACGCATACAACTCACACATGACAAAAATAAGAAGACAAAACGACGATGGCCAATTTTAATCCCTCCGTACTACCGATCTCGCACACGAGCGGACCATTTGTAAATCGTAGCCAGCGTGCCTGGGGTTAAAAATCATCTTCTCGCGATCCGTGACATAAAGCAGATGCCCCGACATAATTCGGTGATCCCGCACGTTTTGCAATATAACGCCGGTGCCAATTCTCGGTTCGATCTCGGGCGGCCCTCTCATGAATATTTCAGCTCGCACTTTCGGCCAAAGGGGAGAGAAACGAGCTGCACCTGTACGCTTCCAGATTCATCTACGCCCACCAGCCTTTGTATAAAGGCGCCGTTTCCACGTGGCGATTCCTACCAACCGCAAGCGATGGGCACGGCTCAATGGCATTGCCAAGTTATAATCGGTTCACTGCCAAGTACGACGGCACTGCCGCATTTTTCCGAGAGGCGCCTGTTCTTTCTTCTCCAAGGACTGCTAACGGTACGACTGTGCACCTTCGGTCGCTGCACACGGAAACACGCGGTGCTTTGTACGCCACTTATAATTCCTTTTGCGTTTCTCATGATCTATTGACACTTGAACTATTGGTTCCGTTATCCCGGCATGTTTAGCGAGGAAGTATTATTCTACGGAGAAATACGTTTCGAAGGCAGGATAGTGGTGAAATATTCGTTTTATGTTAAAAGAAGTTTTAGTCATTAATGAAAGCAATTTAATTATAATGATTTATGAAAGAAACTTTAATTTAAATAATGGGAGAAATAGATTTAGCCGGTTAGCAAATGAGTATAGGTGATTTAATATTTTTTTCTTTTTGTGAATTCTAGAATAAACGCTTGTGTTGTGAGCTGCTTTTGGATAATTTCGGGTTATGGTTGACTTAATTGCCTTGTACTATATTGAGCATATACTAAATAGTTTATGGTGGTTGTGGTTTGTTGTAATTTTTCATTTCTTATTCCTTGTTGATGTAGTAAGTTCTCGGAATCTACAGAATTGAATGGCAGTCAAAAAGTATTGAAGAAAGGGGAAGAATGATAATGTAATAGTTGCAATTGAAAGGTAACTATTAATGTATTCGCAATAACTACGTTTTGAGTAATTACCGTGGCAGACCAAAGTAAGATAGAGAAGATTACAAATTTTAGATTAATATAGTCCTGGCAATCGAATGAACGATTTCAAAAGTATTTTGACGTTTACTATTAACAAGCAACATTGACAAATGTATCGGAAATGGTCTAGATGTAACGTGTTGATCAATGAAATCCAACAATCAGAATAAATGTGTGTCGATACCACGAAAGCGGACAGCGTGTCTCATCACATGTCACTGCGTAAAGCGCGATCTGAATTCTGTAATGTGCAGAAACGAACAACTGTATGTTTTACACCAGGGTTAGACAAAACGCGATTTGCGAGCCGCGTATGGATCGTCGGCCACTCGAATGTGGCTCTGTATCGAATAATGACTATGTGCCATGTAATATTTTAATAATACAAAATACTTTTTATCGATAAACAGAATTATTCTTAATTGTGATAAGTATCTAATTTTTTTTTAATTCAGTGGTCAAAGGCAAAAAACCGATTACTTAAAGTTGCTACGGTGGATACATTTTTTAATCGTGAATAATAATAGCGCAATATTTTTAAAATGATGGGCTCGTTTCATGAAACTTACAGTTTCTGTATTGCAAATTCTTTATTCAAAATTTATATAGGATATTCAATGAAAAAACTTGTAATGTAGGAACGGTAAATTTTACGAAACGAGTCTCTGGAACCTCTCTGTCACTTTGCTTTGTGTAGAGAAGAAACGGCGCAAGGATCTCCGCTGGAATCACCTTTTCAAACGTTATGAGTTTACAAATTTGACATAGTGGAGGAAGAAGGCAATCCAGTACGCGGGCATCATATATTATTAGTTCCTAGTTTTTCTACAACAGATTTCTTGTAAATTTGGCACTCAGAAAGAAAAATATTGTTCTATCGCTGACATTTGGCGCTTTTAACTAATGATTTGGCCGATGACTGATCTACACTTAGCGGAACGTAATTGAACGATAGCTGTCGATCATTGCATCAATGTCAATTACCTTGAACGTGAGTTAATTACGAATGCCTTTTACACGCGGTACCTGCAAGACGGCCAATAAAGTGCATCAATGCGACGGGTTAGCCACAGTTAGGTGCAATATCAGCTGCAATGTTATGTACATAGGACGGAATATTCAGCTAAAATACAACATTTCTGCAATTCACGTTTAATTCTCCGTTCGCATGGCCGACGTCCAATGTACGTGCATTTCATCCGGCAAAACCTTTACCAAGTTTTGTTTGGTTTTGCTGCGCTCAGGAGCATAGCGCTGCCACTGAGCTAATCGTTCGCCATTGTTAATTATCAACGCCGGGTGATCGTCCTCACACTGGTCACGTTTATGTCTTATAACAGGGATGTACTGAGGCATACTTGCTCCTTTCATGGAGAAATTGATCGGTTTAGTAGAGATGAAAACTGTTAACTTAGTATTTGATCGATTGTAACTATATAAAATAGTATGGATTAATTCTTGAACATATATATAATATTTTACAGATATTGCTAATAAGATGATATTATAAAAATAGTCCATTATGATCAGCAGTAACAATGTCAAATGTGAATATGAATGTCATAAAAGTAGGGGTATAAATATAAACGAACATCGACAAAAGCGGAATATATTGAGATCATAAATTTTAATATATATTACGGTCTAGTTAGCTTGTTGCTATACCTGTAGAAGTTAAGATAAATATACATTATAAAGAAGATTATAATATTATGCTTGTAAAGAGAGACTAATAATGTCCCATTAATGAAGGTTCACAAATCAACCTTGGTCGAAATGAAGAGTATTTATTTTATTTATGAAAGGAATTGCTAATGTAAGTGGCTGTATGCTTTGACATAACATTGGATTGGTAATGCGAATTTATACTCTGAATTTTTCATGATATTAGTTTTCATCAAGGAGTTTAGTATGTTTATTGATGTATAATGTTATTAGGAGACATAGCAACTCGCAGTTTCAATCTGAATACAATAAGCATGCAAGTATAATCAATGATTGTTAAAAATGTAGGTAATATGACAATACGAAAATCTCGAATTTATATTGAAAATAAGGATAAGTGGATACAGAATTTTTTCAAAAGACGAAACAAAAATTGTTTTGTGTGCCTCAACAAAACTTAAGTTACTTTCAATTTCAGGATCTATATTTATATATTTTTCTCCAAACGTCATATGAGCTCAAATTCTTTCTTCGAAGAAAAAAAAAATGAATTTTAAGATAACCAGTGTAGGAATGTAAAAATGGTGCTTCGTGCAAATAAGTAAATATTTTAAATAGTAAAAAATCATGCGATCGAAGAAAAAGTGTTTAAGTATTAGGTGACGCGTGGTTTTGAAGAATGCACGTTGACGATAGTCGTGTAAATATGTACATATGAAAAAGGGTGCATACAGAGAACTTAGTGAAGAGGCGCGCAGTCCTGAAGGAAACAGGGAAAGCAAACAGTCATAGAGTGACAGAGAGTGATAGAAAACAGAGCGCAAAGTACAGAGTTGGAGATACAGAGTAAACAGTACAGAGTCAGAGTACGAGTCGGAGCACAGAATCAAAGTACAGAGTCGGAGTCAAAGACAGAACCCAAAGTCAGAGTCAGAGTACAGAGTCAGAGTGAGAGTCAGAGTCGGAGTAAAGAGTTAGAATATAAAGCAAGAATAAATAATCTATATCATAGCGATATAAATAAATTATGTTTACTTATCAACACAAACTATTATTGAAAAAATATTTTGATCCAATCATCACCTTATAGTCCAAATTCTAAATCAAACATCCCGCATGAGTTTCGTATAATTTCCGAAAAATAATTTCACCCTAATTGCAGGTACAATTGCGATGAATAGAATAAATAAAATTCGCAGCGATCACAGGCGTACCATTGGTACCTCCGCATCTGCAGAACCATTGTGCTCCGGATTCTGGATTTTTAATATCAGCTTTTATGATACGCAGAATCGCAGTAGCCGTTCCCATTTTTCGGGTAACCGCAAGCCGCACCATTCACCGTGGGCAATGTTTGCATTCAATAGCATCGGAAAATTTTCAATATCAAAACGGCGGATATCCATTACTTTACAAGCCGCGCTCGGCTTCCATCGTTGCGCGGGTTCTTTCAGACGTAGATCGGAGCCCGCGGCAGAATTTTTTTTTTAATCAATCCATAAAGCGCAAAGGGATTTTAGAGCGGACGGGATATTGAAATCCTTTTGCGGATAGTACCGGACCCTTTTAAGGGCCATTTGATCGATCGAGTGATCCGCCGCATCAATGCGTTTTTTTTTTTCGGCAACGGCACAAATCCGTGATTGTCTGTAATAATTTATCGTGCCGATTATCTGATTTCCGGCGCTCGAATGAAAAATAGAGGGAAATTTTTTAGCTCGAATCGAGAGCAGACGTTTACGGTTCTGCGCACGAGAGCAAATCTGGTCTGCTTTGATCGGACAGAGACGGCCTCTCGATAATCGATAATCTTTGATGTAACAAGGACAAGTTACGCTGTGCAGACGCAGGTTTTTAGGAGGTATACAAACATTTTTCGAAGGGAATTCCGTATGAACTTCAACTTCAATATCTTGCTCTTTCGATTTCAGGTAACGGTCTTGTATCGGTCAACAAGAGCTCGACTTTACGGAAGACGGAAATACGATATAAAATTGAAACCTGAGTAAATTGCAATATGAAATATTCTTGTGGCACGAAGGTTTATTTTTTATTGAAAACGCGACAGTGATGTAAGTTACTTTACTAGTTTTACTCGATGTCAAACGAACTTTATTTCGGTTTGCAAAAGCTTCCTTAATCGTTCTACTTTCCTTTATAATTTAATTGAGAATTATGTAATACAATATATTTTTAAGAAATTCACAGTACATCTAGTGTACTTCTTAAAATAAATATATGCTAGATCTTTATCAGTATAATTTACGTGTGAAATCGATAGAAGAAACTGTTGATTGATTGGTCGACGATGATTGAAGTCGTTTATTCAGATTTCTGTTTTAATATCCTAAGTGCACAAATAGTATTTAAGTCTACTATATGCTTGGTTGCTTGATATTATTATGAAGGTTTTGTCTTTTACGATAAGGAATTATAATAATAGCATTGCTATTTTGGCCATGTGAAACTTCTTATACTTCAAAAAACTCACAATCTAAAAAGCTATATAAGTTTGATATATTTGTAATATTGGACAAGAACTATTAGATATTGTCATACACAAGCTAGATATTTTTCGTGCAAAGGATACATTTTAAACGACTCATCCATGAATGTATAATACATATTGTACTTACAATTGAATGTCTGTGCTAATTCCATCAAAGTTGATTAAACTCCCGCCTCGCTTTAATTTTATTTATCGATACAAAAAGATATCCTTTTTATTTCATAATCGACAGTTTTCAGATTGTGCCGTTATAAAAACTCATAAAATGTGGCAGATGAATAATACTGTCAATGCTTTCAGTTGATTTATTTTCCATAAATCTCCACGTTATGCCTATGTACGTGAATATGGGTATATACGCCAGTATATACTATATAACATAGATTCAGATCATTTTCGGTAGGAAACAATATTCGATCAATTCGGCATCTGTCACTGATTATGTCAATGATTGAACTGCCTTGCGCAGGACTCGCATTTGACAATTACTGTCTCATGATATAATCATTTGTATTCAAGCTCGTTCGTTAGCTTATATTCATTTTATTCTTAATAATTACTTCAATTACATATATCGTGATTTTTCACATCTTTTTTACTTTATTTACTACCATAATAATATAATAATTTGAAAAAGAAAAACCTTAATTGAATCTGCTCAACGATATGTCAGCCGTTTTGTTCAGTGTTAATTACAAAGGTACTAAATTATCGTCACCTTTTAACATTCAATAATATACTATATAAAAATCTGGATCTGTTCTTTTCGACAATATAGTCATACAACCTCTTTGGAAAGAAATTGTAAGTATTATAATTCAAATGAATTATAAGTCAATTCACTACAGCAAGAAAAAGAGGAATATTACGTCAAATTGTAAGTAACTTCATATTTAACACTAAACCTACCAGCCACTTTCTGGACATACTTATGTATATCACGTATATGCTTAAAAAAAAGGGCATGAAGATGGGAGGTCAATAAATCAATAAAATTGTTCACACTCTGCCGTAAAATCATGGAAAAGTTCAAAAAATACCCGACTACGAAGTACAGCAATTTTTCTAAGAAACCACTGACCAGTAATTATTTTTTATTATACTTTTCATTATAGTTTCGGTAAATTTAGCATTAGCCAAGACATGATACTCCCAGTCTTCTTGCTCGGTAAATTGAATGAAAGTAAATGTCGTGGTCTTGACAAGAAGTGGAATAGTAGTGTTAGCAATAGTAGTTTAGTGTTAGCCATCGAATGAATATCCATGGCAAGAAGAAGGCACAAGGAGAGAAAGTAAATCAATTCTTACGATCTTTCACACATCACGGAGAAATATCCAAATATGCACAGTTACAAGTTTCGAGAATTTTTCGCTAAAAATGATAGACACGTTATATAATTTACTGCTTCTGTAATTTTAGTGTTAAACATTCGACAATATACTTTATAAAAATCAACCTAAAACCGATCAATTTCATTGTACACACTATTTGACTTTCTTCGTCTCCGTTTGCCTTTAATCTACACTTTACTTACTCGAGGATTATTCTAATCACCATTTACTTTACACTAAACCACTTCTTGGACATATTTATGTATATCGCGTATATCTTTAAAGAAAGAGGCTATTATGAAAAGCTCAGGAAGCTATTAATCTATTAAAAATAGATTAATCTATTAAATCTATTGAAAATAGATTAATCGACAAAATGATTCACAGCGCGCTGTCGAATCATGAAAAATCTCGAAAAATGCCCTCTTAAGAAGTACAGAAATTTTTCAAAGAAACGACAGACCGATCAATTTAACCGCTTCGGTAGGTTTAGTGTTAAAGGTTCCATTTTCCGGCCAAAATCCGGGCTCACCGAGAATCGCCATATCTCCGCGACTCGAAACTTGACGGATTCGACGTGTACAATTAAACCATACTGTTCAGCGACGTGGCGTGGCAATTCAAAGGGCGGGTCAACGCGGGCTTGGATAAAAATCAGTGAAACGCTGAAAAAAAGTGCCTCGCCAGGGATATTCGAAATAAAAGGCCACTATGCATGTGTCTGTTCGATCGCGATTTTTTTTAATCGCCACTGCTGCGGATTGACACTCGGCGCTCTTTCCGTGCAGCGAATCCTTTTGCGAATAACCACGCGCGTGTAACGTAGTGTCGACTCTGTCGGGGCTAAAAATCGATTTCGATGTACCCAGCGCACAGGAAAGGTAGGTAATCGATTTTGAAACTCTGCCTGGATTTACTCACCGTGTTTGCAGTGTATTTAATTAACTTGAACAGAGTGTACCGAAGTTACAGTCCGCATTGGTATCTGGAAAGTACTCGCGCGATACTCCCGCGAAATTATCGTCTGGAATCACGTCCCTGAAGTTCGACGTATCCAAAATAGATGTAATTTATGCTCGATCTGAGTAAAGCCGGCTCGTCGCGCTGCCACGCTGCTTGAATGTCAACGGTCCGCGTAACTTTCAATGTTTCCAACTTTTTTTTTTTTGCCCCAGCACCGGGTCGATTTATGGTGCTAGTTGGGACATAAAAATTCTGGTTATACACCCGATAAAATTTTCTCGTCGTCGCTCGCTGCGTGATTTCACACTGGTCTTTCGCGTGTATGCAATTTCAAATTACGTGTGTATCATAGGAATGAAGCGTATTGACATGCCGACTTTAATTAAATATATTTCTCCATAATTCGTGGTTCATCGGTGTAACATTTTAGTAAGATTTCAGGATTATTATAATAAAGGTATTATTTCTGAAGATAATCGTTATCTTTAATTAATGATAATTGTGAAATAAATATATATGATATAGTATTATGTTGTAAATATTATCAAGTTATAATTTGAATTTATAATTAATATCCTTTGTTATGCACAGCATATTATGTGGGGTATTGTTCACTGTAAATCATTATTTTGTAACGTAGGTATATTAAATCTAATAACATGGTTTGAATATTAGATGTACAGTCACGAAGTATTATCTACCACTCAAACCTATTACTGTTACTAAAATTACGTATATATATTCTTATAAAATAAAATAGGATAACTCTGAAACGACTGACTAGCAGATATCACACTCTGAAATCTTTCTAGCTAAATATATGGTAAATGTTTATATAAGATTTTTATACATTGATATACTGTCATCTGCTTCTTTGTTTTTCGAATACTCATATATCATATATCTGAATATAGTGAAATTTCTTTTAAAATCAGAAATAGGAACAAATGTATTAAAGTATGGTAGTGAAATTACAAAATCACTTGTTTGGTCTGAATGCATCGTACATCAATTACTGCGAGACAATGTCTTTTTTTCCCCAACAAATCTCGCACTGCAACAGCCATGTGATTTATCTCGTTAATAGTGTGACATACATAACGTGATAAAAACGACAGCTTGGATTGCACTTAGCAAACTAATTACTAAGTTTAATCGTTACTATAAATGTATAAAAAATTATGTTTTTAATGCAAATGCATACATACAAATCACTTAGCGTTTAGAGAAATATTACAATATTTGTAGGACATAACATTTTTAATTTGTTGATTTACTTGAATAAACAAAGTAAAAACCTAAAAACATTTATGAGCCAGGCACTTATACTTTGAATAAGTAGTATGTTTGAAAGGATATAAAAAATACACATATATTTATATTTTTATTGGAATCCATTTAATGATTGGCATCCATATCAAACTATTATTGAACTTCTTAGCCCCTCGCTAAAACCGTTTGATTGAGATATTTATTATTGAATTTATATATTGATAGAATATATAGAGTTTTTTTTTCATTGAAAATCAAGGCTTCATTCCGCTGCATCACTGAAAACTTGAAATGGGTAATTGGAGTTGTTTTATGGTTCCACTCCAGTTGAGGCGACCTTCGGAAAACTTTCTAGAAAGCGAATGCTATTCTTAAGGATATTAAAGCATATGTACGCTGTAACAAATATCTACGTATTTGTGTGTGCATGTGATGTCAATGTTTTTTTCTCGTCTATAGCTTTTTGTTTCTAGACCGTCTTACGTGTTATGTCTCGTTTACCTTGAGAGTAGCGAATATCGGGGGTTTGTTCTTTGGTTTAGTATTAACCTTGTATAAATGTTCATTAAAAGAATTGATTAGAAGCAAACCTACGAATAATATTTTTTTTATAATAATACAAGATATGGTATTAATGAGTAACTAGTCGCACACTTTAAACCATTCTCCATCTGGTCTCCAGCTCAGTCGACAAGAACATTTGCGTGTGGGAATTAAATATTTTGGTCACGGTTGTGTAGCTCAATAAATCAATTAAGGGAATAATAATTAAATTGAATTATAGTATTAGGGAAAATTGTTAAGAAATGAGGTGGAGAAGAATTGTGTCTAAAACAAGGCTATCTTTTTTAAGGAAAGGATCAAACAGTAAGAAATGAAATCAGTATAACATTAAAACATTGTAAGAGTAAGAATCGGAGGCGCCGAGTACAGAATAGAAATCATTTATCTTAACCCATTATGATTATGCCAAAGTCAAGTGCAAACCTAAAAAAAACACTACTTAATTAATTTCCTACAGTAAGCTAATTAGAAAAAAATATTTTTATCGAGTTTGTAACTTTTATAGCAGTCAGTACAACATTTAGGTACAACAATTAAAATTAAAAGTTCCACTGTTTAGGTAGAAATAAATAAAAAATAAGCGTTCAAATGGTAAATAATGGGTTAAGAATAATGCTGTCTTAGAGGCGGACGGCCGCGTTGTCCTTCGTAAGAAAATGTATAATAGGCGCATAGGAACTTCGAGTGTCCTAGGCCCTGGAACGTGTGAAAGTGTCTGTACACAGTCGAATGTAAACAATTTAGGAGCTTACTTTAAAGAGTCGAAACATGTTACTCCACATTTCAGTAAGTCATATATACTCATAAATAACACATATACTACTTTTTATCGCGCAAAGCTTGAAATTATAAACCAAAAAGGATTGATTTTCGGAACTGCGTCTCTAAACGAAAAGATTCTAGTTCTCCAACAGGAGCAAAGGTACCACTGTTGATGATTAAAAAGAAATAGGTCAAATTATACGACGTGTATCGATCAATTTATAAAAACTAACCATTTACTTTAAGTTACTTTAAGTTAATATTACACTTAAAGCCTATACCTATCTCGAGGATATAAAACGTATGAAAAAAACTTTATACTTGTATATCACCATGTGCTGCAAAGTTAATTAAAAACTAAGGTAGAAAAACTAACCTTTTAGTTAACTAAAGTTAGAATCAAAATAGTTAATATTATACTTAAGTCAATATTCTACTTACCTCGAGGATATGAAACGCAAGAAGAAAAATGTTAACTTGTACATCACCATGTGCTGTGAATTTCATTAGAACACAGTTACCACTGTGCTCTAATGACGGTCGATCGATGATCAATGGCGATGGAGGCATTTCTCCTTACGATAACGAGTCCAGAAGGTTACGATGGATCCGGGAATTTGTCTATTACGATCTTGCGTATCGCCGACCGCACCCTGTCGCCTGCATTGTCGTTGCATTCACGTGGGGTTGCAGATTGCACCGTTAGCTTTTCATTGCCACCGATCGAGTATATAAGCGCGAGCTAGGAGAGGGATAGGCATCAGTGAAGTTTGGCTGGTATCATCGAGAGCAGCAATCATGAAGTACTTGGTGAGTCACCGACGGAATTCGTCGCGAAATCCGCTTAGGAGTAATCCCCCCTCGCTGTCAACCCTGAAAAGTCTGCAGCCTATACACACCTGTTTGTTGTGTCTGTATATACAGTTTGCACAGTAAAATACGAAAAATACGCACAGCCAGTGAATCGTGTAAAAGTAATTAGTAAGTGGAAACGCAATTAATACGAAGTATGGAAAAGTGCATCCGTCGAAAGCGATGAGAAAGATGGTCTGTGTATTAAAAACATAGTAGTTTTGTTGCAAGGATTTATTGTTATATTTTCTTTGGAGAGACTCTTCTGTTATTTTTATGAAGTGCATATTAACTTTTTGAGGAATGCTAAAGATGTACAACGACTCCCTTTGGATAAATTTGAGACGCGAGTCGTGAGGATTTATTTGAACATTGTGCAAATTGCATAAATTAAAAAACAAAATGTATTGACTATTCACGTATTTTTTTGGTTGCTTATGGAAATTTAATGAATATTTTGTGTATTCGCGTAACATTCGAAAGTGTAATGCTAATAAATTTTTCGTTAAAGTACTTGTGTTTAATGTTCCACGTTTTATTTTAGTTTTGTTAGATATTGTGACAAAATTGGGCATTAATATTCTAAAGTGTGAAATACAATTGCACGTTCAATTAATTTAAGCTCCAAATTGTTTAATCGCAATGTTGAAGGAGTTTGCCTAAATAGCGTGATCGCAAAGCTAAATCTATATATTCGTAATTAAGTAAATTTAACAAATCATACAATTTTTTATTTAAATATAAAAAAGTATACCAATATCGAATATTTTAGACTATCATTTATAAATATTTGTGTAATTCACAGTGCACAAATTTAAAGTAAAATGAGTCGAAGATTAGAGAAAATTCTCTAAAATAGAAATAACTGTAATTTCAAAGAATATGTATTAAAACAACTATCGTACATTCCAATCAATACTTCGTTATAGACAACGGCCACTTCACACCACAAGAAACACTACGCTGAAAATAATAGTTTTTCCCAAAAGTTTCTCCCGTTTTATAAAGAAATAATAGACGCACAACATTTATTGTTTTACATCGCTTTACAAAATAATGTATACAGCTACAGGACTGCTGAATATAAAAACAACAAAATTTGGCAGTTATATTTCATGTTTGTATAAACATGCTTTCGGCATAAACTAATATAAATATAACAAATCAATATTATAGAGAATTAGTATAAAAAAGAATCCAAGGACCCGAAGTAAATAATTCCATTCGATCATTCGCACACCACAGTAAAACATCAGGAAATGCATCATGGATTAAGTTAAGATAATTATAGTCCTACAATTACAAAACTCGATTCTATCTCGACTCCCATCGTAGTTATAGACTTAAGCATGCACGAACGTCACCACGATCCACTCACTATTCTTTCAGTCCAACTGGAATATAACGAGTAACTTCCGCGTTCCAGATTTTGGTAGCTGGTTTGTTGGCCTTTGCGTCCGCCGCCCCAGAGCGCGAACGTCGTTCCCTTGGTTGGGGCCATAACGGAGCCGTTGTCTTGGGAGGCTTGGCTCATGGATTGGCGGTTGCTCCGTCAGCCGCGGTGGTTGGACCTGTAGCACCCGCGGTTTCTGTCGTTGGGCCCGCAGCGGGCTCTGCGGCGGTCGTGGGCCCGTCTGCGGGCTCCGCAGCGGTCGTCGGCCCATCAGCTGGACACGCAGCCGTCATAGGACCGGCCGCTGGTAAATCAATTGATTTATTTAGTTTTAATATTTGATGCTGTGATTACAACGAGCAGTTAATTGACTGCAATTGTATCAATCAATTGAACCGAGCAAGATGTTTAGGAGCAACACATCATATTTATTTGTTTATTTATTTTAATTAATCCATACATTGGGAACTCCTAATCTCCTTGCTCGTGACGTGTTCAAGACAACTTGTGAATATGGTTTCAGCGCGCAATTACTTTTCACGTTTAATAATTTCTCCATCTGGTTATGATGGAGTTTAAATTTCAGTTGTCAGAGCGACATTGCGTGTGAGAAAGTCAATCATTTTTTTTTGGTGTGTGGCGTCGTGATTAAGGTTTATTAAAATTTAGAAATAATTGAAAATATAAACTCTGAAATGTAAGGTGGTGAATTAAGCCATACTGAGAAAAAAAGCATGGCAAAAATTAGGCACTGGTTGTAACTGGAGCCGGACGCGATCCTGAGACGTTTAAATTACTCTAATTAATTTTTGACATCGACCACTAAAGTCATTTGACCTAGAATCTACTATTTAAGGTGGGTTCCGAATTGTAATCACTACGCTATCATAGCTTCCATAAATCGCTTCCTTCTATTCTCCATAGAACATTTTCTGATTAGCACTCTCGGAAAAATATGCACAATGAAATATTTTATAGAGGAATGCATAAAAACACTGGATGATGTTGAGAATAAAACGAATCGATGATATTGTTCTATTTTAAATCAGTAATCAGTAATGTACAAATAAAAGAAGATTTAAGTTCGATTAAAGAATGAACGAATTTGTCAAGTTGTGAGTCTGATTATTAGTTATCATTTGTACTTAGAAACTTTTTATTTTCATCGATAACTATTTGGTAGCGATGGGTAGAAATCGTTAAAGCTTTATAACTCAGAGACTAATGAATTAAGATAAGAAGTTAGAAGCATGATTCACACGACAATACATTATATTTTATTGATAATTGCCTTTTAAACATAAGTCGAAGGACTTAGAAAATCAGATGTATTACCAATAGCTGTCTTACGTTTTTCATGTGTCCAGGGATTTCCCAGATTTGCTTCAATCAGTTTTTACACGAAGAACATCGAGACTGCCAAGAGACTAAAAAAAAATTAGTATAGGACACATGCTTATAAAAACGTTCTTTTTTATATATCGTTTCGATTTATCGAAGCCTGCCCTAAACCATTTCTCACTTATTTTGAGACATCATGTATATTCATATTTGTTTGCAGCTTCCACTGTCGTAGCAGGTCCAGCAGGTGCGGTTGTGGCTCCAGGAATAGCGGTCGGACATGGACACGGACTTCTGGGATTGCACGGCATCTGGTGAACCAGCAGAACCCTCAAGACCCAACCTCAAGAGCTTTCCAAGCCAGATAAGATCTCCTCGCCAATCGAAAGCTCCTGGTGGACCTACTTACCTCAGACTTTGGCGCAAGTTCAGTAACGTTTCGGACCTCCTCAGTTTTAATATCGATATTCCAAATGCCGGCTCTCATCGTGAGAGTCGGAACGACTTTCGCGGTAGCTTTCACGATTCTTTCTTTTTCCACTGACCTCCCAGGACAATGCGCTTGAGTTTATCGCGAATTTTCCCTCTTGTAATCGGCTTCCCCCCTATCTCTTTATGCGATAATAAATGAAGTTCCACAATACAACACTATTTCTTCCGTTCCCGCCCTCTCTGCCTATCTCCGTGTCCCTCTCTGGGTTTAATCCGGATCCTGATAATTGAAATAGAAGATAAGCCTGCTTAATTTTCGTTAAAAAGTCACTTATATGTCGAGGAAAAATACCGGACTCGTAGGACCTCGAAACAGGATCCACGGACTTTTAAGGCGCACCGTGATTATTTTATTATGAAACTGCACCAGACGAAGGTATTCAAATTGCGAGAGTTTGCGAATTGGGACGTGATAATTATCAAGGACAGAGATTTATAAACGCATTGGTTGAGCAACGTTAACTGAACAAAAGTTTTGGCTTGAGAACGCGTATATTTCTACGATTCTTAATAATATTACGAAGTTGATAAATGGAAAGATTTCAACGTGGAAGAAATTATGTATAATATTGAATTACAGAAAGATAGGAGATCAGAAATATCAGTAGATGTTTGAACGTTATACATTTATGACAATTTAAATTTTAATCGTTTTATATTACAAATTCCATTCAGTAAGAAGAGTATACTATAAATAGATTAATTATGTACTTATTTCCTATAAAATTTCTATGATTTTGACGCAATCTGTACTTAAAATGTTCCGAACAAATGCTATACTTAAACAAACGTTATTCTTCTTCATTCTCCAATCAATACAGAATATTACAAGTTTATTTTACCTTGGTACTCGTTATGGTTTTCATAATTACTTAAATTAATATTAACGTTACCTGTGAGTATTGATTACACAAGAAATGTTAAATTCAAAGATTTGTCCAAGGCATTTTGTGTGTAACTTTTTGTAAGGAATTAAATAATATTGCAAGATGATTTAAATACCTGACTATTTTTATGGTGTATTATATAATATTTAATAAATAATGTACACCGGTCATAAAATCAACCAATCAATTTTATTGCCCGAAATCACATTGGCATCCATTTTCAAATGCCTTCAAGCTGCAAATGTATGAACGTGCCCGATGTTCGTGAAAAACTATTCTTAGCTCTAAAAGCATCTGAAAGCAGGTACTGAATGGAAATATGGGTCGACGGCAGTGCTGAATGGTGTAGTTGCTTTGAAACCCGTGTAATAGAAGGTTGTAAACGGTATGAATAAGTTCGCATGAAACAGTACGTCTGGTGGAACCAGCGGTACAAACAAAACTCGTATGTAACCAAAGCGTTGGTCTAATCGAACGAAATGGCTTTGCATTAGATTAAAGACGGATGAAATACCCAGCGAAAATTGTATTGTTTTTAATTAATGTAACGTCAAAGATGAAAGGAAGGAGTAAGGTCAGTTTGTGAAGTGAAAAACAAAATAAATAGTTGACAGATTATAAGTATTATAAGGTTCCAAGTAGGAATAATTTGATGGCAAAATTTCTTGGAAATCATTGGTTATAAAAGTATTTAACAAGTTGTATTCAAACCTTCTAGCTTTATTTAATTAATGATACGTATTGTATTAAGCAAATAGAAAAGGGCGAATATACATTTGATTAAGATTGTACCTATACCATAATAGTAATGCTTTTCAACTCGAGTTTAGTATTATCTGTGATGTGTTTTGCTATTATCACGAATGATCTTGTATTTACCGATTTTTAATTATAGTTTTAAAATAAAAAAATGTATAGTTTTGGGCCAAGCGTGCCTACGCGACACTTCCCTGGGATGAGGCAAATTTACTAACAATTTTGGGCGAATTTTGGAGGTTGAGGAAGGATGTCAACAAAACCTTCTTTCGGAATAAAGACTTATTAATTTTTCTATCTTAAGGTGAAAGGCTTAAATTCGAGTTCCTGTCCATTGCAAACTTTTCATCTAATGTGTTTACTCATCAAACCGATCCTATCGTTTGGAATCCACGGATGCGCTAGCGAGTGCGCCTCAAGCTTTCCAAAAACGATTTTAGTTCAGGACGAATCAAAACCTTCCGATTAGTCGAATGCCCCTCAGATAGTCCACAAATATCGTGATGTCCACTACTGGATGGAGACAAACTCGAATAAGAATACTTATACAGTATGATTGAATCTTACTCGTTAAATCTTAAGCGCAGGGAGATCGAAACCGTTGCGAACCGTGGTGCAAACTCGTATATTGACAATCTGACTGTGCGCTGTGGCCAAAAGTACCCTGTTATATGTTGATAGAAGTCTGCGCCTTCATAACGAAAAAATGATGACATCATGACCTGATTCTGTGGGTGCATTTAGCCCATGCGTTTTAGATTTCGGTTTGTCGTGGGGTTCTCAGAATTCGTGATGTTGTCAAAGAGTTAATGTTTTCGCGGACCTCCTCGGCATTTTCTGTTACGTATAAGGTACTGTTTCATGGCTTCGATTCACAGGCGCCCAGTACCGATAACTGTGATTGTTTGGTCTCTCTACTTCCCTTTTCATAGGCGTAGGGACGGTGCACGTAACAGTGTGTGTGGTGCACGAGGTTTTTAAGCCTAAATATTTACTTGAGATGAAAGTTGAAGAAGTAATCAGGTCATCGACTAGGGCAACGAATTAGGACACATAAAGACAGTGTTTTTTAAGCATAGAATAATTAAACGATTATTTTTATAATATATGGTGAATGACGTTTATAGATAGGATACAAACGGTTAAGAACTGAGATAAGTAGAATCGCGAAAAAGTAAAATTTCCGTTTTTGTACCCGAATTCTGGTCCTATCATTGTTATTAATTTATGCTAACTATAAAAATAAAGAATACAGTACAGATGATTTATATATATTTATATCAATTTTACAATACATAATAATATTTCTAACTTATCAGAATCTACAATGTAAAAAGAATAATCTACGAAAGAATAAAAACAATAGTGTTTTGCACTTATTGTTTACATAATTAAAAGCTATAAAAAGATATACAGGTAAAAAGGTGAGTGAAATATGCAAAAATTGCACTAAAGTTTTCAAAGAAAGCGTATATATTTTTGAAAGATACATACAATCTACAGAAACACAAAGCGGTGCACTTTATTTGATTTTTGCTTCTGAAGAAACGTGCAGAATATTTAGATATAGAGATTACTGACGTCAGTGATAGTATAGAGATTGTTCTTTATGTTCCGCAAAGTCCAGAATTGCCGAGTTTTATTAGGATGCTCAAAGTCGAAGTAATTGTACCGTTCACGCATGTCGATTTTCTTCTTTTACCAGATTGTTTTTACTAAAGGATATCCGTGTGCGACAACTGCAGCTGCTGAAACATTTAGATACATATCTATTGACATATACATCCTATAATAAGCCATGATAATAAATACTGAATAAGAAACTCCTACTCCAAATTTTTTAATAGACTTATATTATAGAAGTGTCGGTCAAGAGTTCTTCATTTACTGTTATTAAAATTTTTGTACGCCAATTTCAAACAAGCAGGTTACTCTCTCTCTCTCTTTCTCTCTCTCTCTCTCTCTCTCTATATATATATATATATATATATATCAAATATATATCATATTAATATCAAAAAAAAAAAAAGAAACATTACAGTCTCTGAGTTCAAAGTTGGACAAATTAATTTCTAACACTAAAAATATAAAAATTGCATTACAAAGCTAAGGCATAGAAATATAACTAGTATACTATACTTTTCGAACCATGAAAGAATGGAGGAAGCAGTGAAAAATGAAATATACGTACTAACATTACTTATTTTTAGTACGCAAACACGTTTTTACGAGAAACTTTCATACACCTTAGAAGCATTAAACATTGTATACTAAATTGCTTGCGACATTACAAATATTTAAATAACAATGTAAATTTTAGCGACAAAATACAATAAATTCTGTTTAATTTCATATTACATAAATATGAACAAAATCTTTTGCATTATTTAAGCGCAGTAACGAATATTCTAGACATTCTATTAACCCATTATATGCCAAAGCCAAATGCAAACCTAAATAATGCACTAATTAATTCATAATCTAGAGTAAGTTAAATAGAGAGAAAATATTTCTTTTGAGTGTAACTTTTATAGCAGTCGCTACAACATTTAAGAACAACAGTAAAAACTAAAAGATCCACTGCTTGGGTAAGAATAAATAAAAAAGTAAGCGTCCTAAAAAAGGGACAATGGTAAATAATGAGTTCACAACCTCGATATACCAGAGCAGACGTTTAAAGTATTCTCGTAGCGGCGATAACAAAAAGAGATGCAAATCGATAGTCGACGGTAATTCTTGTAGAGAAATTTGCACTGATTCGCGACTGTCCCATGAATTCTTGAAAGCTTACCAGGGGCGGCCACGACCGCAGGTGCAGCAGCTGCAGCAACGACAGTGGCAGTTTTCGGTCCTATCACCGCAGTTGCAGGCAACAAGGGCGCGACAACGGGCAAAACACTGCGCCGATCTCTCTCCGGGTAAGCGACTGCCATCGCCACGACGACACAAAGAACTACCTGAACATAAGTGAAAATGATCAGTTTTATTTATTTTCTTGATTTTCGGGACGGACTGCCAAACTCAGTCGGGCTACGCCATACCGTTTTCATATAAACCTTGAAACTGCAATATACGTATAGGTTCCTCAAATTAAATACACCTTTTGCAAATCAAGTACCTTTACGTATATATTGCATTATATTTAAAAAAAGAACGGCAAATAAGTAGTGGTAATTACATATAAAGGAATACAAAATTTTATTATAATTTGTACAATTACATAATTACATATGGAGATGAAAGTGTGCATGAAAACTGTGTGCAGATAATTCAATAATTCAGTAATAATAATAATTCAAGGAGAACCGTTTATAGACGAGGTTATATATACTATGTAATAGTCTGTAAACGGTTTTCCTTGAATTATTATTGAATTACTGAATTATCTGTGCACAGTTTTTATACATACCTTCATCTCTATATGTAATTATATAATCGTATGAATTATAATGAAATTTCTGATTTCTTACTATGTAATGAACATTATCTGATGTTTTTTAAATATAATATATTATATATGTAAAAGTACTTGATTTACAAAAGGATGAATTTAATTTGAGAAACCTGTATCACGTAGAAAATTATCCGGTTCCATTTCATCAGGATTCTGTTATCCACTTCTATCTAATGTGAGGAACGGAGCCTTGATAATCGATGTGAGAAGATTAACACGGTAAGTGTTAAACTAAATTTCGAGATCTATATATATTTTTTTCCTATACTGCAAGGAACTTGCCCGGCGTCATACAAATGAGAATATAAATTTAATATTTTTGATCTTACATTAGGCATGTAATAATATTTGTTAACAATAAATCGTCACTTGGTCTAGTGGACACGATTAAAGTATATGTTAATAAATATTAAATTGTATTAGACACATAATCTTGGGGATACGATTGAATAGATGTTACATCATTCATATGCAGGCGATCGTGAAAAAAATATGAATTAATTAACATTTATTCAATCGTATCCACAAGAACATGTGGTTAATACAATTTAATATTTATTAACATTTACTTTAATCGTGTCGACTGGACCAAGTGACGGTTGATTGTTAATAAATATTATTATATGCCCGATGTAAGATCAAAAATATTTTATTTAAAATCAAAAAAAAATTTTATAAAAATTGTATAAATGTGATTGCGTGAAAAATATCTGTTATTGATAAACGTGATAAATCTGCAATATTTTCTAAATAAGTTACGTAAATAAACTTTTTTGTACGCCTTACATTTTTGTTTATAAATAAACGTCTTTGTACTTTGTAAAATATAATGATTGTTGTGCCTGATTTTAACCAATTATTAGGGCTTTTCTTTAATATTCTTACACACAAATAGATAATTTATATGCAAAACTGACTTTACCCTGGATTGAAAAAAAATAAATGGGTTAATGAATTTTCGAGATGCACTGAATTAAGAAGATACATGAAATTTTAATATTAAATTTAGTACATTGATAATTGGCAATGCTTCTTTTTACCGTTTTAGAAAAAACTGAAAGTATATCTCTATGTATACAACAATATCATGATAATCACTTTCAATAAATTACGATAACGAATAAAAACACACATATTCTGTATATCGGCAATATGTACTAACTAATGTGATTCAAATATTCAGCATCGATATTTTTCAACCGAAAACGACTTTCCTCTGCTACTCGTACTAATAATCCATCGTTTGTGACAAGAGAGTTAAATAATTAAGACGATCAAATGATCAGAGTACGTTAATTGCAATGGTAATAAAACTCGACTCAACTGTCGAGCACCGTTTAATCTATACTAAGTAGCTTTCAATGATGAGAAGTTAATTAAATTTTCGATCGATTTTCTTTAATCAGCGATAATTAGCCACGGAGCTTTTCCATGAGCATCCAAACGACAAGATTCTTTACCATCAATTTCATCTTGCGATTATTCCTCTTCGTGCTCTCAGAAGTCTCGTTCCTCTAAACCACTGATGGGAACCCTTCATACGAGTTAGCCTTTTATAGCTCTGCTTTCCAACCTGCGCGTCCTTCTAAACATACGTCACTTGTCCTGATAGAGCACGTGTCCGCCGCCTTTTGCACGCGCGTTACGGAGGCGTCGCTACCGGGCGTGGCAGACATGAGTCTATAAATCAAGATACGCCATTGGAAACGATGAACTCGAATTCCGTCGACGTTGCATCAGGCGCACCTTAGTATCCCGTATACTATACCATAAGTGCCTAATATACTCTGCAAAATGGTGTCTATAGAGCGCAAAAATGAAAATCAATGAGAATTATAAGAACCTGTGGAGGAGTATTTTTTATTCGGTCAAACAGTCGCAGAATATTACAGATGTGCGATATTTCGATCTGTAAAGGAGACTCGTATCAAGGTATTGATAAATGGAACATCCGGAAAAGAACTTTATTATAATTAGCGTTATAACGTGATAACTAAGTAACAAGATAGTTCAGTACCGAACAGCAGAAATAGTAAAGGAAATTTTGTTTCAGTAATAGAATAGATAAGTTATAGAAATTTTTAATTTAGATACTTTTAGTCTAGTATATGAATTAAAACAAAAGGCTATTTAAGTGCTAGATATTAGAAAAAAATTACAACATGAAATTGATCTAATTCTGGGGAGCTCAGAAATTCAACTAGAAATAGAATAACTCATGTTTTGAATATCATGTAAGCAGCAATAAGGGCTATATTTTTAAAACTGACAGAATTATAATTTTAACAATTCTTATAATTATGGAAATAATTTATAATTAATAACAATAAAAACTACAAAACATTTGTGAAGGAAAAAACAGATAAAATAGATATTACAAAAGCAGATAAGGGAAATGTCACGGTTATTCCAGAAAGAAACGATTATTATACATTTCACATTTTGGATTGCGTCAAAATGTAAATTATGTTTTAAATTAAGACAATGATAAAATGGATTTCAAATGTTTCATCTTTCAATTTTTCACTTATATATAT
>JBCFXI010001991.1:0-33326 GCA_038496175.1 Ampulex compressa | reverse complement strand
CACTCTCCTCTCTCCTCTCCTCTCCTCACACTCTCTCTCTCTCTCTCTCTCTCTCTCTCTCTCTCTCTCTCTCTCTCTCTCTCTCTCTCTCTCTCTCTCTCTCTCTCTCTCTCTCTCTCTCTCTCTCGGCCTTTCTCCCTCCGGCCGACGGTAAACTTCGAGGAGAGCGAAGAAGGATCGTAAACGCGAGCCACGCTTAGGCCACGCGACTTCGATCGATACGCACGTCTCCTTCTTCGGCTCCTTCCGCGCCGAAATCGTCGCCGCTCTTCCAAATTATCGGACATTCTCGCGGTCGATGGATTTCCACGACGAGCCATAACGAGGCTGAACTAGATTTACACACAGAGGATCGTAATTCACCGTCGAATCTTGATCCACGAATACCTTTAACCACACCGCGCTTCTTCCTCTGGTCCGAAACAGAGTTTCGAGAGAACGAAAATGCGAAGTGAGCTCGAGCGCGACAAAAATACCGGCGCGGAATAAAAGTCCGTTTAACGTTTACCCAATCGTAACCGAAATCCGCCGGTGCAAACTCGACACTGGTCCCAGAGTGAGGACTGGCGTTAATTATGCGGTAGGGGTTAAAAATAGCGCAGATTATTTCTACGGTCAGGGGCTGCCGTCTGGTTTTTGATTATTATCGTTAGTCACGTATCCTTGGAGAACTTTGGCGCACATGCGTCATGGCCCTTCGACGAAGTCGGATACGCGCCCATGTTTTCGCCCGGCGAGGGCAAAAAACCATAACCGGCGGGCGCACTGCTGCGGATTAACTTTTATCGGCCGGGGGCAAGAGGACCAGTCCTCCTCGAGTCTCGTCCTTCGACTCGCCGGAAATACCGAAATCTAATACCTCGAATTTGAGAAAAGTATTTTAAACGTTCGGCCGCGAGCCCGATATAAGTACGACCGATAGTTTGAAATCTCTTTTCCCGAATAGTCGCCGACGAGCGTTATATACATATGGATATCCAATTTCTGGAATACGCGCCCCTGCCAGGATCGCGAACCGATCCGTCGAATAGCCGCTTCGAGCGAAGTTATATACCGTTATGCGGCTAATGCGTCAAACGCGAGATGCCGATTCGACCGTGACTCGTTCCTTTCTTTGTGGAAATCGAACTTGCGTCAATTCGCGTTTTACATATACCGTAAGCACGTATAATGAAATATTAATACGCAATGCGATTGAACGATCGGAATAATGCGCATCGGCGACAATGTTATACGCGCGTTCGTTTCGCAAAATTACGTTGGTTACGATTGGTTTACCATCGACGGGCAAACGCACTTTTGTATCAAATACATTGTTTAAAAAGAAATATCGTAGAACGCGTAGACGTGTACGGGTAAAGTAATTAGACCCTAAGACGTGTGGAGAGATCGATTTAATTCGCGTTGCGTGCCGACACGCAGTGCCTTCTTTACGGACACTTGTCTTTAAAAGTGTTACCGACAAAAAAGGTCCATCTTATCTGAAATTCTATCGGCTATCGAAATTAATGTTCTATATGCAGCAATGTAGAATAGAATAGGTAATAATTCCGGGCGATCATTCTGGGAGCATGCGAACGAACCGATCCCAGTCCCCCGAAGCAATCCACAAACCGATTTAATACTTTAGAAAGAAACGCCGAATCCGCCAAGAGCCCACGGTGTTCGAGAGTGCGCGTATTAAGCGCGTTCGAAAAAGATTATCTAGAATCCATTCGTAATGCACGATACTGAACACAGAAGTGCAAGCGACAGGGCCCTAGCGATATTTCGAGATCTCCAAGTTTTCCCAAGGTAACAATGGTGGCAAGAAACAAAACCCAAACGATCGTTCGATTTTTCCGGTTAACGAGGAGTAACCATTTCCCCCCAAGTAATTTCCGGGAGATTTACGGGTGCCGAGTCCGCCCCTGCGTCTGAGCATGGTGCGTAACAGGAGTGCGTAGGCATTGGTCGTGCACACGTGCAAGGGCACGCGTCCTAACAAAGGGCCCACGCCGAACCACCCCCTTTCTGCTCCGCTACGGCACTCCCTCCCCGCTCCAGCCCGCACGCCTCTCCTTGGCTCGCGTACCCCTGACCCCCGCGGCCACTAGGCGCTCCACGAGGAACCGCTCGAGGGGCTATTACCGCTTTTTCACCCTTCGGACTCCCGCGGCGCCTTCCATTGCGCCGATTTCCTCGATAAAGAAGCTACAGATTGCGTCCACCGAACGATTCGCCACGGAGGAGGCTCCAACTCTAACGGCGTCCACCAACTTCAACGCCAGTGAGCGAGGAAAAAAGTGGATAAGGAGGGAGACGAGGAAAATAAATTGGCGATGAATCGAGCCATTGCCGCCCAATTGACTTTCCGCGGCGCCTTCCCGATTCGTTATTTTATTCGCTCGATAACCTTCGTAAAGCGAAGAAGTGAATTTTAGTTCCCGATTCGTACACCGGAGGATAGGTTAGCTGTTTCATATTGGCACTGCACGATAACACGGTTACTGCTCGCGCAACGATAGCGTTGGAAAGCAAATTGCTCACTGTCCCAGGGATAGGAGGCTGGGCGGGAAATTTGATGGGAAATCGAGTCGATGATCGGAGTCCATCGGTTAGACGCGTATGTCTTCTCTTCATATTTACGATATTCGTTATTGCTACGTTTCCATCGATTCGACCGTATCTCCGTTACACCACGGTGCTTCTCACGATCCTCGTTTATCCGAATCCCTAGGTGTCCGGATACTCTTCGACGGTGGAGTATGAGAGCGTACGGTGCAATCCCAGGGTGGGGAGTCGCGAGAAAATTTAATCTCCGTTCGAGGGGGACGGGAAAAACGAGAATCGCGAGGGGATTATGTCGATGGAGGGCGGGGAGAGAGGGTCGAACCTTAAAATCCCCGGCGTATTGTCGAAAGTCTCTCGGTGCCAGCGCCGGATAAACCCCGGCGTAAACATATGAAGTTATCAAATACCGGGGGATACCGAGTGATCGCACCGATGCCGATTATACCGAAATTCCGTAATATACGGGGTGGCAACCGCTTTCCGCGATCGCAAAATAACATTTCGGAAAGTACCTTGCTCGCGCGCCAACTTGCCGTGCGCGAATTTTGGAAAAAGTACGAAAATTCGTTGAGCATTGTCCAGCGACACGAGTGAATCAATCGTTCAGAAAGTACGTATCGTTTTGTAGACCCTTCCTGGGTCAAACGGACCGTATTAAATATACGCGCTTGTTTATAGTTACCTATCTATACATTAGATTGATTTACAATCGTGCGCACGATCGAAAGTCCTCTCCGGGACGTGGAACTTTGGGCTCACCCCGTATACGGGGCCACGAGGGGGGGGGGGGGGTTTAAGCCCCACGCGCCGATCGAATTCTCGGGCGCGTTTGCTCGCGCACGTAAATCCGGATCAGCCTTTTGATCGCTTTGTTCTTTTTTTTTCATCCTCTCCCCCCCGCGCCAGCCGCCCCTCGCCCTCCCTTCGAGCGTCCTTTCGAGCAACGCGGTAGCGAGAAATAGTTGCGACAGTTTTTTGCCCCGATTCGTATCGGCAGCGCCCGGATCAACATATTACGCGATTTTATAAGATTTTATAAGTCTTTTATAAGGGTGCCCGGATTACTTTCGGCGGTAGAGAGCTTTTGGCTACCGCGTACGCCTCGTAGATTCGAATATTCGTTAAAGCCCCCGTAGTTTACGGGTTAAGTCGAAAGGCAGAAGCTATAAAGTCGCTTTTCCAATCGGTGGGCCCCTACTACGAGCGGCGATCGACTTCGTTCCGCTTGCGCCACACCCGCTAAGATCCTACGATATAACCGCAACGTTCTCGGATCGGATAATGCGCGGATTAAATTAGAAATTGATCTAACACTGGCAATCGTATAAATTTGCCCTATTCAGCACCGTTTGGTACAAAATTATAGTGCAGGCCTAGTGGTGAGTACGGAAAATTTATATTATTGCCCGCGTCGTTCAATTTTTTTTTTTTCGATCAGCTTTGCAGCTTCGCTTCGACTTAGAACGATTTTTCAAAAGTAAAATCACTCTGAGCCGTGCGCGATGTGCGGAGCCACGTATACGTTCGACGAGTGGTTAGATTTATCTTTGTCCCTATATATAAACGTTCATTTTTTGTTGCTTTCGGCGCTATGCAAATTTAACATCGCACAATGCCTCTGGTTTTTTGCGAAATCAAAAAATTTAAGACGGACGAAACGTTCGCCTACCGCGCCCTATTTGTACGAGTATCTCTTGGCAGTTAACGCGGAAAAAACGTGTGACTCACATTCTGGCCATCGTTCGTCTTTCATCGAGGACGCACGATTCGCATAATATCGGCGGCCTGGTTATGATGAGGGACCGACTCGACGTACGGGGTTCGATGCGAATTTGCATGGAGCACGAACCGTTTTATTTAATATTATAAATTCAATCCCGGGCCCCCTCCCCTCCCCACCAATTCGTCCATACGGTCGTGGGCTTAGGCTCATAGAATCCAACGTGGAACTGGATCTAGGCCAAATCCTACGGAGCCTCCTGACCCTTCGACATAATCGCGCTAACCTATAGCGAGGAAAAAAATGTTAATGGCACTGCACCCTGAATCGTAATTTATAAGCGCAGATGGTCGTTACGACGTTATTTACAGGAACGGCCTAGTGATTTTTCCAACAAACATTTCGTTTCTCACCTAACTCCATTACGAAAAATATAATTGAAATACACGATTTTTGCACGATCCGCGGAGTAATCTCGAGATCGTAACGATGCGCATAGTATAACATAGGCAGGTTGTACGCGTGAAAATATTCTTCAACCCGTACCGAATAAAAATGTAAAGTCAACGAGTTCGGATACGCCATACTCTACAAAAGGTGTTCGGGAACTCGCGAGGTTCAAGAACTACTGCAGTGGGAAACGCCTGTACCGCGATCGAATGAAAATTCGGGAATTATCGTTACGATGAAAATTACACGCCGAGTTTGGTCCTATACCGGCCTTCTCCCAAGTACCGCCCCGAAACACGAAACTTCCGCGGCGAAATGAATGTCGTTCTTCCGGTCTTTTGCCATCGAACCATCTGAGCACCGGCAGACCGACCTACGAGCACGATCCTTACACTCGCGTGGAAGGTTCGCGAGCGAGGCCAGAATATTACGCGAGATCAATTCAGGCGGTAAATCGCTCGGTGAAACGTCCGGCAAGTGCTCAACGCTGAAACTATCTCGCACTGTCCCGAATATAATATATCAAGAATATCCGAGATATCGATTAAAAAAATTGTAATCGATAACTATAACCGTAATCGATAAAATTGTAATCAACCCGCTATAACCACGCTTTAGCCGCATTAATGACAGTTTACGAAGACGTACGAGAACAAACGTCTATGTAAGACCGTTTATAACGTCCTAGGCACCGAACCTGGGTAAGGATCGTCAATAATCGGCAAGGGTTTTGCTCACCAGCCGATTCACGAGTGGCGAAGCGCCGTAAAAGGCGAAGCGGTATCTCCCAGGTAATACGTATTCAGGAAACGATACCGCGGATAAAAGTGGCCTCTGCCGTTTGCCGCTATCTTTCCTCATGCGAGGTTTGATTACGGTTTATCGCCAAAGCTGGCAATCCGAAGGACACATTTATCTACAGCGACGCGCGATGCATGCCCCCGTACTTAAGTGCTTCTTAGCCGAAAAGTGGTAACGGAGCACCGAAGAGCGTAAACCCTCCGCCAGAAGTGTTTCTCTCCTCCCGCACCGCGCCTTTTAAAGGGCAGACGTACCCAGCCGTGCACGCGCTTCGCTCCGAAAAAGGTACACCGCGACGAAGAAATCCGTTTGTCGAACGACAAAGTAACGCTAAATTTGGCTTCGTCCCGTAGCTATATTACTCGCAAAAATCCTACAGCGAACACCCAACTCTTCCACGGCGTTACTCCTCGAAGCATTACCCCCCAAGCCGTAACTCGATTTCCTCCACTTCGAACGATAACCAAAGAAACGAGACGGTTAAGAGGGTGAGCAATTTTTTTTTTCGTTTACCGCACCGACGCCTAAGGCCATTCGGGCCAGGACCTACCGTTTAAGGCGGCTTCCGAACCACCAGAGCTACGATACGTTCGTATCGCATGGAAAAAGCATCGGGCCCACCATCGAGCGGCGATGGGCGGGGGATTCGAACGTTTCGTCGAATTCGTCGTCTCCCGCGTGGAAGTCCGAGCTCCTATCCGCTACACCAGCGTAGCTCTAATGCGCATTTTCACGAGGCTCGTACGCAGGGGCACATCCGCACGCGTTCCTCCATTCGACAGGGCCGCACATCCAGGCTCGCGGCGCACGCACGCCACACAGGCTTGCTCCGAGGCAGGCGCGCCTTGGCACAGGCTCTAGCGCGGAGAGCGAGGCGCGCGGGCCAGGGAGAGAGAGAGAGAGAGAGAGGCGAGCGTAAGAGGACGCAACTGGCACACGCTCTCCCCCGGCATATGGCGCGCACGGCCCCCCTTTTTCCGTTCCGGGGGAGAAGGAAACGAGGGGGCTGCGGCGCGTGCTCAAAATCCCCACCAGCTCCTTCCTCTTCTCCCTCGGCCCCAGCCCCAGCCCCAGCCCTCCACCTTTTTCCGTCCCTCGGCCACGCTCCGAGCGCGCCCGAATCCCGAAGGCTAACCCATCTATCGCGCTTACCCGCCTTCATTCGCAACCCGGACGCCATGCAGCGCGCGATACGAGCCCAGGATCGACCGGAAAGTCCCCCCGACGCTGCCACGAGCCCGACCCGCTGATCATTCTCCCTTTGGATATTCTGCCACGGACCACTCGAGCACCGACCGAATGTCGCTGGATACGCCTCGGAGTTGGATGCACGGCTCTGGAGTTTGCGAAGTGCTCTTCTCTCTCCGCTAATCCCCCTTGGATAAGTGCTCGAGTAAGGAGTGATATGGGAATTCATCGAAGTGACCTCTGCCCGGAAAGCTCTTTTCCTGGATAAATACGGACGTTGGGGGATGAGCTTGGAATCGGTGAAGTCGACACTGCTGGATACGTGCGGGAGCTAGACACGAGGGTGGATCCGGCCTCTTCGTTGGAGTAACTCTTCGTGGATGTACGTTGAGATCGAGCATGAGCCTGGACGCCATCGACGGGGTCTTCTGTGCAAAAGTTCTTCGGTGATGTGGAAGGAAAGTGGGATCGTGTCGTCGTCCATATCCTGCGGTATCGTCGATCGTTTCGAAGACGTTCCCCGATCGAAGGGCCACGAAAGTACCGGAGGAGCTCGAGAGTGAGAGGAGGGTGCTGGGAGGTTGCCCGCTACGGGGCTGAGAGGAGATCTTCTCGACGCGGAACTTATGTGAAACGCGTGGATTCGGGGAAGAGTTTTCCCACACTCTGGGGAACGCTCTTTCGTCGATTCTCGATAAAGCTAAACGATATCGGAGACAATTTGTCGACCTCCTTCCAACGGAATAGGAATCGTGCGTTATAAACGATGATTTTTCTTCAAACAGGAGTAAACATCGACCCCTGTACGCGTATACGCTTCCTTAAAACGACGGTGTAAGGTGGAAGAAGATTGATTGGTCGAGCAAGAGGGGGAGGGAAAATCGATCGAGGAAACTTGCCATCGTCATTATCATCGTCCTGTATCGTTTCTTCGCTCGGATAAGATCGGCGATCGGCTCGAGAGGCTCGCGTGCTCTTTGTTCCTCGAAAGCGCTTAACCGGCGCGTGCTTAAAGTCCCCACCGCTTTTTCCACGGCCTCTCTTTCGCTCCTTCCTAGCGTCCCTTGGCGGCCGCCTTGGCTCGAGGCTGCGGTTAAATACCGGCTCTAACCCTTCCTCCAGTACTCGCCGCTCGTTCCAACCGTGGACGCCATGCAGCGTAACACGGAATGGCCCGGATGTGGCTCGCATCGGTAACGACCGACCAATTTCCACGCCGACGCCTCCCCAGAGTGCGACCAACACCTTCGACGACGACCTGTCGGAGTCAAGGATAAGAACGACCCGAAACACTGCGCGTCGAAGAACATCGAGCATCGAGGAAGAAACGCCTCGAAGAACAGGAATATCGATGCGAGGAGGATCGAGAAAGGCTTCGACAAGGTTTATCGGACTTTTCGTGGACACCTCCGTATCGTCCAAGGTGAAAAGATCTGGATGGAGGAATTTCGATGCGGGGAAGACCGAAGTGGGATCTAAAATGTGTTTGATTTCTCGTGAACTTTCTTTGTATTACTAGAAAAACAAGCCGAGTCTATGTAAAGAGCGGAGGATCGTCGAGCGTGTCCTTTGGTGATGATCTTATTATTCCATCGTGCCCGAAATCCAGCGAAAGTGCCTCCTTCCTCGACGTGTTTTGTGCCATAAGAGGAGCTTCTTCGGAGTAAAGCGATCCCCTGGACGTTCGGACTTGTGGATGACGAGCGACGAGGAATAAATCGTCGAGACAACAATTACTTTGATACTACGTTCGATACGACGAGCAAAGTACGTCGACGAGCTTTCTTCTAGAACCGAGTATACGAATCTGAGTGATACGAGCTTAAGAAGCGTATCGATCCGCTATTAATTAACCTCGGTACGAACGAACCAGCGTTTTGACATCGCTCCACTTTGGATTCGTTAAAGTGCTTCCATTCGCAGCGGAAGGATCGAAAAGGTGCCAAGTATTTTTCCACGTCCGGCCGGCCGGTGTTCTTCGCCGGAAGAGGTTCCATCGCGCCACGTGCCTCGTAAGTTCGATTTGCAGGAGCAGACCGAGCGAGGTGATCGAGCGAAGAACCGAATTCGGTGTTCGCGCCTTGTTTTCATCGGCCGCTTTGTTTTCGACGACCGCCGGCAATTCGAAGGGAATCCGAAGAACAATTTCCGAGGAGTCGACGACCGTCGTGGAGAAGAATAGACGGTGATCTCATGTTTTACTTAAGCCGCTGTGACCAACAACGAGACAATTGGATCTCGGTTCGGGTCATCAGCATCGTTTGGTAGCGGAGGAGAACCGTGGATTATCGAAATCTCTCTGCCAATTTGGATTTCGGGGCTGGAGCTAGCAAAACCACCGCCGACCGGCGAATTCTACGCAAGTCGATCGGTAACGGTCGACGATAAGAAACCGCGGACATTCAGGAAAATGATTCCGAGCGTTGCTCATCGATATCGTTGAGAAGCAGCGAGGTTGATATCGTTTGGCGCGAGAAAATATGCGACGAGAAGGAGGCCGCATTATCCTACGAATTGCGCTAAGTTTATCGCGCTTATAGACCGTTGGACTTAAACCTCCATCGATGAACCACGAGAATCCAGCGTGCGCGTTTGAGGCAAGTTCAGGACGTTAAAGACGAGGATATAGAAAAATCCCGAAGGCTCGACGATCTTCGTCGAAGGAACATCGGTGGCATTTGAACCGAGGAACGACGAAGGATTCTGATCCTGGAACGATTCTGACCCAGATTCGAATCGACGTCGCATCAAATCGCCGTCTAACCGTCTGCGCAGATAATCGTCTTCGCCACCGACGGCGGAGTGCGTTTTATTTATAAGACCGCCAATTACGCGCGTCCTCGGGACACATTAGAGTCGATAGGCTCGGCTTTGCT
This sequence comes from Ampulex compressa, assembly GCA_038496175.1. NCBI lineage: Eukaryota > Metazoa > Arthropoda > Insecta > Hymenoptera > Ampulicidae > Ampulex > Ampulex compressa. Next base: position 23,738 of record JBCFXI010001991.1, on the reverse strand, counting down.
ATTCTCGCGGCACGCACCTATTCCACGGCACGTCCGTTTGCTCCGTCCGACGATCAACATCCTCCGATTTCTCCTTCGAAATCCGACCCACACTTCCAAAATCAACCTCCAAAAAGTATTATATTCATCGTCTTATCTCCGCTCTCCCTTTCTCTTTCGCAAAAAATAAGTATCCTAGAATCGAACCGGGAAAAAAGTACAAATATCGAGTATTTCGCGAAGAGAGATTCCACTGATCGATTTCGCAAAGCTACCGTCCTCCGCGTCCAAGGATCAAACGTTTTCCATTTGATTCCACGGGAGAAACTTCCTCGTGCCCTTTTTCGTCTCAAGCTCACCGATATCGCGGCCTCCCTTACCCACTCATTCTCATTACAAACCGTCCTGCATATACACCGTACGCACTCCTCGCACCTTTCGTACATATACGCACACGCCTGAAAATCCCTCTCGTACATAAAAACGCGCAAGAGTCTCGGCGGTACCTTCGGGAGAAAGAAAAAAAAAGGGAGAGATCCTCGAGGAATCTCGATGAAAAATCCGGTCGAACGACGAGACGAGGAATAACCGTTCAAAGTGTTCAACCATGACGACCATGGGCGTCACCGTCTTCTGCAACCGCGTGCAGATCAACGGCAGCGACCAGGAGCAGCTGATGCTCCTGAGGACCCTGCAGGACAACGAGAGCAACATCATCGGCAATCAGCAGCACCTGATCGCCCCCAAGGGCGCCTCCAGCGCCGTGCTGCCGCCCTACGACCCTTCGAGGCTCAAGAAGCACGGGAAGAACGGCCAGCCGCCGCCCGTGGCGGTGGCCAGGAGGAACGCTCGCGAGCGCAACAGGGTGAAGCAGGTCAACAACGGATTCGCGACCCTCAGGCAGCACATTCCCAGTCACATAGCTGCGGGTTACGGGGACAGGGGGAAGAAGCTGTCGAAGGTGGAGACCCTCAGGATGGCGGTGGAGTACATAAGGGGATTGCAGAGGCTCCTGGCGGAAGCGGATGGGCTGGAGTACGACCCCACGGCGACGATGGCCGGACAGTGCGTACCCTCGCCCACCAGCAGCATCGTTTCCTCCGGCCACAACGCCTCCGGGGAGCGGCTGGTGCTGGAGGACGACGTGCTGGCGCAGGAGGACGAGGAGGGGGAGCACCTGGAGGAGGACGAGGACGCGGTCAAAGTGCGGGCGAGGTACGTTGGAAGCTACTTATACGAGTATATGGTAATGCATATATATATATATATATATATATAAGCGTATTGAAAAATGTATATACATCTCTTTCTCCCTCGCTAAACGATCAAACGTCGGTGCAAATGCTTGGGAGGGAAACGCGAAGGATCTTTGTAATTTTCCTCGTGAAATTTCCAACGGGCCAAAGGGACTCGCTCCGTAAAGGCAGTACCAAACGAACCGAATCTTTTCCAGGCTGTCGCCGAATCGAAGCGCCGTGCCGTCGCCCCGCGATTATTACGCCTCGTCGGTGGGCGACGAGGAGAACCTGGAGCCGCGAGGGGTGCCGTCGGGCCAGCAGAACTTCTCCAGGCTCTCGCCCAATTCCGTCGCCTCGCCCCCTTCCGAGTACTACGGCCAAAACGAGGAGAACCTCGAGCCGAGGATGTTGTCGCCCTACAGCGGCGCGGGCGACAGCGAGGAGGGCGTCACGACGACCGTCTACGCGACGAGCCCGGAGACCTTTTCGGGTGCCCTCTACTACAAGCAGGAGATCACCGAGTCGGGGGAATTCATGGACGTCGTCAGCTGGTGGGAGCAGGAGCAGGGAAGGCTCTCGCATCAGCAGCACGCGCAACGGCTGACGCACGTTTAACAAAGAAAGGTCGGTCCTCCGTCTGTCCTTTTTTTACGGCCGTTGCCTCGGGCCTTTTTTTATGCGGTTCGCGTATCGGTATCGAGACTGCGGGGATAAATTATGACTAATGGCGATGGTAGCGTAGAGTTAGAGAGAGAGAGAGAGAGAGAGAGAGAGCATCGATTTGTATCGAGAGACACGCGCGTGACATGCTGGTTTCGGTGTCGAATCGAAACGACGGTATTGGAAGCGCAAACGGCGAAACGTGGCTCGATGTTTTTTATTCGGTCGACCGAACGCATCTCGACTGGCGATATTTTAAAGAAGTCGGTAACGCCCGTGAACATCGTGGCCGACGATGTGTTAAGGCCCACGAGTGTCCCTCGAACGTCCGCTATCTCGAGGCCGCCTTTAGTGCCCTGCTGGCGCGTAACGCTCTTGATCGGCCAGTCGGCGCACGTGACGAAGAGCGGCGCGATCAGGAAGCGTCGCCAAGTGGAAACTCGTGTTAGCCGTTTCCCCTCGGACACGTGCTCGCTCCACTCCTGCTCCCGAAAATAAACTTTTTTCCCACCGCCGCCGCCTTACCCAACAGAGTGCCGATCCGACGCTCCTCTGCCACCGGAGTCCTCGCGACTTCGGAGCCTTTGCGCCTACTCGCCTTTCGATGTTATCCAGCTTCGGCCTCCTCGATCCTTTCGCTCTTCCTCCCTCGTTACGTCGATTGGAAGAAACCATTTTTCCACGCGATAGAATATTCAAATTTCGCGGATTTTTATATCGTCCATCCGTCCTCCTATCCGCGTCGCATGGAAAGGATCGCTTTTTGATTCTCCTTGTTGCATGTATTTAAATAGAAAGCGACTCTTTGTTTCGAGTCGGATACGTATATCGTTGATCACGGAGACGCGTCGGACAGAAACCAAGAATGAACGCCCTAAAGGAGAGCATTTTGCTTTTAATCAAACACGTCGGTGACCGAACCTTCCACGAAGTGCGGCGTTTCTTGAAATACGAGCCTTGGAAAAAGGTATTAATGAAATATATTTCTCGGGGAGTAAGAAGTCTCACGCGAGGGTCCGTACGGCCAACCAAGTAATTCTCGACAATTATAAAGTGAGGTCATCTACGAAATTTACGAGATGCGTCGCCGCGGCAAATTAATTTAATAAATTCCTTCCTTGGCTCCCGGTCCCTCCCATCGCACCCCTCGTGCTCCTCTTTCGCCTTCGGTTCGTCACGAAAAGCGCGACGAACGCGATGACGCTTCTGCGAAAACGATGGATCGTTTTTCGTTTCGACCAAAAGTGTCTCAACGACGTAAAGAAGGTGAGCGGTAAAATTGCCGAAAGAGAACGACGCGAGAAGTAACCGATTTGCATTGGGAAAAATCAAATACATTGCCGATTCAGTGGAACGAAACGTTTGCGAAGAAATTAACGATCAAGGACCTGCATCCGTAGTCATTTTTGCATATCTCTTCGCCGATCAAAATAAAAGCGAAACGGAGATCCGTATAGCCGTTACGGATAATAAAAATCGCCACGATTTTTTCTGCCGGTAGAACACGGAACTGGAGTGCGTCTCTCGGTTGAGTAACGAGGAGAGCCGTGCCGAAAAATTCTTAACGAGAAGTGCGAGGCGGTGGAAGTTCCTGGGACCGTCCGCGTACCATTAATCGAACGCGACTCGGCCGGGGATTTGAGAGATGGGACGATCGCTTACGTTTCACACGCTCGAGCGACAATCGTATCTCTCCCCCCGTCGACTCACAAATCTTCCGGAACGCGTTGATGAAGAAAGAAGGAAGGAGAGAGAAAGAAACGAGGTGTACGAATAAAAGAAGTGCGGGCACTGAGAGAGGTAGATTCAATTTTGCTCCGTGAAACGATAATTGCCTCCGTTAATCCATCCGGTTGAAGTTTAAACCGCAAATCGAGGCACGATATATAGCGTTACTTTGACGGAAAAGTATTCCGAGAATATTTGAAAATTTTCGAAGATACGTGGATAAACCGAACGCTCGAAAAGCGTTATTTGTTTTTGCGCAAGTATTTCGCGTTGACGATCATCGCGAAAGTCGCGAAATAGGGGGCTAATCCGTATCGAGCTCTGCAAAGGAGATTCGATCCGAGAGACGAAAATACTCGGCCGAGCGCGCGCAAAGCGCATGGCGCCGCATAAAAAGAAGGTGGTCGGGCCGATATTCCTCCGAAGTTGACGTCCGATTCCATTGCCCGCCTTTAACTTGCCTCGCTGGCAGCCGCAATGCGAGAAACAAAAGCATCCAACGGACGTGCATGCTGGTGGAACCCGCATGTCGTCTATCTTATCAATAAACATTACCAGCATGACGATTGCGACTCCGTCCGCACGAAACCGATCCGAGCGCCTTTCAAAATCGGCCCTTGTCCGCGAAAAGTGACGCTACGTCACCTTGGCCAGAACACGGATAACATCCTCAAACGCAAAATTGAAATGGAAACGAGGCTTAAACGTTTGTATTTCCTCGACTCGCCAGTCACGATGACTCCACTACGCTCGTGTATTTACAAGTACGCGGCCAGTTAAATAAAAGGGTATTATTAAAGAGCGAGGGAGCGAAAGGATTATTTTCATATAATAGCTAATTAGTTTAATTAATTTGATACCATATTTCTTTGGAGCAAAGAGCGCGATGTTGATTGAAAATATCGTAACGACGTGCAATGGGTACAGGCGCATATCTATAGATATACACCTCGTTATACGTTACGAGCAAATCATAGAAGCATGGAAGCGCGTAGACGTGTACAGAGTACGACTATAGAGGAGCGGAATGATGCCAGAGGAGTCGCTGAATTTGTATCGGAAATCGAGAGTGGAAGCGAGGCGTTTACACGGAGGAGGGTGAAACGTTAAATTTCTTCCTGTGGGACATTTCTTTCCGGCAGTTTTTCCGTCAAAGAGCATGGGGACGTTCCGCGTATATCCGTTATGCACACGCAGGTTTTCCCACGGTTCCCAGACTCCCGACAGGATATCCACGAGATTCGTCCTTCCGTTTCTCCGCTTAATTCTCGACGATTCAGGTAAATATCGATCTTTGCGAGGCATCGGCCTGGGCCGGACAATGGACGGACGCGACAATGGGCGCGCAGAATCTTCCTTGCCACGTTGAAAAAGGTCTCGAAATCATCCCGATTGGAACTGTTCTCTTTTCTTTCGCCGAACTAACCCACCGGGAAAATCTCCCTTTCCCTTCTTTTTCCTTTTTCTTTTTTTGCGAGATCAACGTCCAAGCTGTAACCGTGAAAATGGAAACTTTGGGTATCGATGATCCGACAGATTCGGGGGGTTGCGAATCCCAAAGCGTACCCGTCGAGTAACGCACGAATTTATCCGAGTAACTTTTAGTCGTTCGATTTTATTTTGAAGATAATATTTGCCACGACGCATCCTCCTTGACTATGAAAATATTCGTATTTACCCCCCACCTTGAATTACGGTGCTATTTACTTTTTATATTTATAGCAACGGTTCGTCGCAGAGAGATTTCTTACACGATCTACGATCTTCGGACCTCTTTTACGCGGTGCGAACGAAAAATCACGAAGCAATGTTCCTTTTGTTGCAGACTTCTAAGGGAATTCGAGCGGAGAACTCGAAAGGATGATCTCACCAAACTGGAACGAAGACGCCGCGGAATAAAGTTTGTGTCGATTCCGAACGGATGTACTTAGAGCCGAAAGTACTTTTCCATGGAGAGCCTGCGCGGCTTTTCCAGTGTACGACAATCGTGTAAAAAATGTACCGCCTATCTCGCACAATCCTGCAAGGTACGAGAAACAGAAACGAGTGTCCTTCGAATAGAAAATCTCCATCTTGGCGAGCGTAGTATTAATAACGATACCGATCGTAATTTCCGTGTGCCTTTGAAGTTAAGCAACGCAGGATCCTCCTAGAAGGGATTTTAAGGTGTGTACGACATCCAGATTTCGTAGACGCCCTAAAATTGGATGCGTATCGTTGCAACCGCTGTTTCGTAACGATAGCGCACGTTGATGTTTAAATTTCTTATCTAAGTATAACCGAGTTAAACGTACCCGCCAAAAGTAACTCCAAGGCTGCTGCTTCCACGCAAATACGCACGTTCAATTGGTATTGAATCACGAAGAGAATCCGGATTGAATACCGATTTGACGAAAGAAATTCCAAGATTTATTCCATCGAACCTCGTCGTGAGAATTGAAAAGAAAAAAGAATATTACGTCCGACCGAAATTTATGCTGTACTACGGATTCTTGCATCTTGCGATTTGAACGGTATTCAAACGGACATTAAAAACACGATGAATCGCAGAATTGAAAGAAAGCAGAGACCTACGAGCGAATTTTAATTCCGTTGCGTTTATCGGGGCATAATTAATTAGAATGACGGTCAGAGCTCACGACTGTAGAGGTTCAACGACCCGGCCGACACGCGTATGGTTGTTACGAGTTAAAATCAAAATACTGTAAATACAAAGTGCCTTATCGCTGGGTAACGTACCCCGTTATCGGTCTGCCGATCTATTTTTTATAGCCCGCATTCTCGAAGGATATTTAGCGAGTACTCCGATATTTATGCGTAGACCTGTGTCGACCTTTGACCGAACGAAATCTACTTGTAAGAGCTTGTACTATATTTAAATAGATGGATAGATATATTTTTTACGAAGGACAAGTGAGACGGAAAAAAGACGCGATTGATCCATCGCTGTCCGATTTAAATAGCCTCTACATTTGACCGCAATAATCGAATCGCAGTGGCTTCGTAGATTTGGTTAAAAGTTGCCGCTGCACGAACATACGAAAGGTACTCAAAATGAAACGACGACACCTTTCGAGGATTATCGAACTAACGTACTTACTCCTTACTTTACACTCGTCGAACGGAAACGCGAATGGGTCGATCGACATCCTCGCGAACCATGGCGAGGAGGGTTATCGTTACTGATATTATTATCGTTTATTAAGTAATCATTACCACGGCCCGATCCTTATACGATTGTCCGATTATGCTGCGTCGCGGAAATTATTCGTCTTTGTTCTTATACCTCCACGAATTGCGACATGGGTTACTTAATATGCGGACGGCTATACCTCGGTTTACCAAGCAGGTGCTTTTTAATTCCACGGAGGCTAAGATGCAATTTTTTGTCACTCCGAACTATATTCGAATTTCCCTGGGCCAATCCGAGAAAAATCCTGGAAGCTCCCTCGTACCGAAGGACCTCAAAAACCGATGCTAAAAATACCGTACGACGAGAGAAAAGTGACTCGAAAAAGAGGTTAGCGTTCCGTGGTTATGCGCAAGGAAGTGACAAAACATGTAAATACAAGTGCCTTAATTAAGCGTAATCTAGGAGCCTTTTATACCAGCTGCCTTATTATATATTCTGTACTTTATATTTTTTATGGAATATTTAAAATACATATTATTATTTATGCACACCTTCGCCGTTTCCATCCGTGCCCCGGAAAATCTTGCGGAAGTATTTTCATTCAGCCTTGTTGGACGCTCGCCTACATCCGACGGAATTTTTATCGACCTTGTTACAGGTAAGTACTTCGTTTATCGCGTCTGCAGAGAAATGAAAGCGAACCCGTTCTTCTTTGCCAGTTCGTTGCCATAAACCGCGGGTAAGAAATTTCGCGAGTAATTTTGATTCCACGTATAAGCAAACGCGTATTCAAAGTCGTTTCGTCGATCTTCATCGTATTTTCGGCAGGGGTCGGCATCGAATCGGTAAATTGGCGTCGATAATTCGTACCTGTCGCCGTGGAATGATCTGCTTGGCCAGGAAGTCGACGCGAGGGCCGGCGGCGGTAATAAAGGGTGCTGATCGGCGAGCCATCGATAATTTCGTAATTTTGTAATTTCGTTAAATTAGTTGCCGGCCGGACGAACGTGTCGGGGGAACTTACGCTCCCTCTCCCTCCCTGCCACCGCCTCTCTCCATTCTCCATTACCCCCCACACCACCCCTCCCCCTCAACCCTTAACCCGCATAATACCAGAACCGACAAACTGTCTAATCGTAAGCAATTTCTTAGATCTGCAGAGATAATGCATTATCGACATTGCATATCCGTCTTATTCCTCTTTCTAAGACACACCGGGTGAGCCAAAAGAATCTATTCGCCCTCTGTCCTTGTCATGACGAACATTCGCGAACACGCAGGAACGATTAAACTGGACTAGGAGAAAAGACCAGTGGCATTAAGTTCTCTTCGGTTCGTCTTATCGGACTCGCGTTAATAAAGGCTTTAATCAAAGCCAAGCGTGTACGAATAATGGCCGACCGGAAAGCGTGGTCATTTTTTTGGGGTAGCCTGTATATGCGATGTAGTTAAATACCATCCAGAAAGCGGCCAGCAATTCCACCGTTCGCTTATTCTCCCTCCTCGCCCCGTTCCCCTCTCGCTCTCTCTCCCTCTCTCTTCCCTCGCGCTCTGCCACCCCCGTCGGTGCGCGTTCCTTTCCTCTCTTCGCTCCCCCAAAGGACCGGCTTCCGGGTAAGGCCCGCGCGGGGCATTGGCCGGGGCGCTGCGTCACTTCCGGAAGTGCCAATTTCCGCCAGGCCAATCCAATGCCGGCCGTTGCAACAGTCGTTTTACCCCCTCGCAATGCGCCTTCGATGGATCGTTGGGGGGCGGAATTGGCCGGTCGAATTGGCCTTGTAGGTGCAATACAATGGGCTGGGTAATCGAATTTGACATAGCGAGGAGCGCAAATGGATTTTGGAAAGCGCGCGAATAACGTTTAATCGCTATACGTAACGAATGCGTCATTGACCTCTGATACCGGTGCACTTTTATTCGTATTCATCGATTTATTTGCCCAGGGTTACAAAGTTATACCGGGAAAAGAAGAATTTGACGAACGGATAAACCATCGAGATTTGGAGTATCGCGAGGCATCGTTAGTTCGCATTATTCGCGATGTACGATTATTGAAACGATATGAATATGCATTCTGTTATTCCGAGTGCAGGTTCATAAATTCCGCGACCGTGACGCGCGATGTCTCTTGCGATCTGTCAAATACACGCCTACGTTTGAGTCGATATTCTGCACTTTTTCGACCGAGCCGCCGACTTTTTTCATCCCTCGTCGAAGGATCGGTCCGTATGATTTTCGTTATAGAAAAAAGCCACGAGTTTTAACATTCTTTGGGTGTGCGACACTTTCAAAAATACAGGATGGTCGGTTAAAGACGATGATATTTCGAGTATCGTGATAAACATTGAACAGAACTTTGATACAAACTACCAAATTGCGGCGGCGAGTTACGATGCAAATTTGCGCATGGGAAAATAAGGTCGCGGTATAACTGAAAGTAGAGAGGGAAATTCGCTCTGGCCCGTACGCGTAAAGCTTATATATTCTACGAAGCTGATGCACGAAAAAACATTGGCACGGTGCGGTTCTTCGAGCGCGTTAGTCTATCTTTTTACCCTGAAGTAAGTACCGCGAGAATTTCGACGAAAGAATCTACGAGAGAGTAGGTGATGTGGTGGATAGCGGATCGGACTCTCGCGCGGGAAACTCGGCTTCGAATCCGGCCCATCACCTCTAGTTTTTCCACGTAATACGTATACCGTAGCTCCGGTGGTTCGGAACCTATCTCATAACGGTCGATGCCGAAATAGAATTAAGGAAATTAAATGATAGGGCCTAGGCCAGATGACAGCGGTCGATGCTGAGAATTAATTTTAAAAAAAGTCTACGAGGAAGATTCGGTGGAGGAGAGTAGTAAAAACGGATTTTTCGGTGATACAAGAACGTTTTCGCCAAAAGCGCACGTTTACGTGTTCGTCCAGACCCGCTTATCTGGCTCTTTACGAAACCACGAGTTACATCGACGATAAGAAAATTAGCAAAGTAGATTCGTTAGGGGTGTGGATTAATGAGGAATAGTATGTTTTATCGGCGAAAAGGTATTTTTCTTCCTAGCTCGTTACGGTTCGTGCATTTTTTTTTGCTCAGATAACGCGACCAGGATTTCGTCGATCGAAGAAAGTCTTTTCGTCCACCGCCGTTTCAAAGAGAAGTAAAATGGAGGTGGAGCCAATGTCAACTTTCTACCCTCATATGACGTTCTACGTATTGTCAGCGTTTGTCGTCATTTTAATCGGAATTTATTACTACATGACTACATCGAGAATGTTTCGCATGGGAAACAAACTTCCAGGTGAGCGTGCAAAATTACGAACGATCTACGATACGATGGAAATATAAATATTTCTATTCGACAACCGTAAAGAACAAACGGACAACTATAGTATTGACCCTTTATTCGTATAATTTCGTACACGAGATAACTGGGTATTGCATCGACATTAAGCGTTTTTCGCCGCGATACGATAAGCTTGGCGTTCGAGCAAAATGGACATCATTCGCTCGATGGACTGCGCGCAAAGATCGTTATTTATGTTTTTTTGTTGCGTTTAGGCCCCCCGACGATACCGATTCTTGGAAATGCTCACATGACGCTGACCCTTCGGCCGGAGGATGCCTTCACTTTTATCATAAAGCACGACATACACGGCGATGTTACCCGAGTCTTTTTCCTACACAGACTATTTATCTTCATCACGCATCCGCAGGACATCGAAATCATCTTGAGCAGCCACGTGCACATCGATAAATCGGTCGATTACAGGTACTTTACAAAATCGTACCGCCGCGAAATATCGATCCGTAGGTCCAGGAAGCGAGTAGCGAATACGGAAAAGTGATAGAAGGCCCGGTAAGGTGGATCGATCGCATCCATTAACCATCTTTCTCGTAATCATCGATACTTCCAGATACTTCAAACCGTGGCTCGGCGACGGCTTGCTGATCAACACCGGCGATAAGTGGCGGCACCACAGGAAGATAATCGCGCCGAGCTTTCACCAGAACGTACTGAAAACCTTCGTGCCGCTCTTCTACAAGAACAGCGTGGAGCTGGTGCGCCGATTGCGAAGCGAGGTCGGCAAGGAAATCAACATCCACGACCACCTGTCGGCTGTGACCGTCGACATCCTCGTGGAGACGGCGATGGGCGTCAGAGGCATCGAGAAGCACAGAACTGGACACGAGTACGCCACGGCCGTGATGAAGTGAGTGATCCTTGCTGAAAAACCAACCCCTCGTTCGCCACGTCGATTAATTCCACGAGACTAACCGTAGAGAGCGTCGACAAGGTCCAAAGCAATCGATATGGACAAAAGCCCAATTTTCTTCGATCGATCGAAAATACCTTCTTCTTTACCATCACCGCCAGCTCTCGTGCGACTATCAAAAATGACCTGCCCGATCCGTTACCTGTTATTCAGAATGTGCGACATAATCCACCAGAGGCAGTACAACCTGCTGATGAAGATCGGGATGCTCTACAAAGCCTTGGGATACGCGGCGCGGGAGGAGAAGTTTTTGAATTTAATCCACGGGCTGAGCAACCGCATCATTCGGATGAAGAAGGAGGAGGTGCGGACGATCAACGAGACCCAGGACGAGAAGGCCCCGGTGATCGTCAAGAGGAACATCGAGAATGTCTCCCAGAAGTATACGGAAATGCGATACGTCAAAGACGACCTGGACGATATCGAGGACAACGATGTGGGCGAGAAGAAGAGGCTCGCCTTCCTGGAGCTGCTGCTGCAGCTGGGGAACAACGACGGGAAGCTGAGCGACGAGGAGATCGAGGAAGAGGTCAACACGATAATGTTCGAGGTTGGATCGTACCTCTATGGACTTTGGAATTCCGAGATTTGTAGAAAAGATCAAAGGCCTCGAGCCTGACATATGTTCGATACGAGTTGTTTTTAAAGCGATGAAACTCGGATTGAACGAAAAAGAAATCGGCACTGGTTTTAGTTGGGCATAGGTGCCCCCTTTTCATATTTATCATGAAAATGGGTTATTTCTGTGTGTGAACAGGGCCACGATACGACCGCAGCCGGCTCCAGTTTCGTTCTGGCTCTCTTGGGTGTTCATCGGGACGTTCAGGTGAGAACTGAATCCAATATTTTACATCGAACATTGTTTCGAAATTTCCGATATTTTTTCATTGGATCGCGCAACGGAGATTGAGAGCGAAGAGAAAAGATCGTCGATGAGTCGACGAACTACCGAATTACGAGCAGCTCTCTTTTTTGAACAGATATATTTGATGGGTGGATACGATTACTGGCACCTTCTTTTTCGGCTGTACATTATTATCCGAATACGATGAACCGCGAAATTCCCTCGTCTATGAGAACCCACGTATTTTCTCTGTTTTCACAATACTAATTACAACAACGATTGGCACTATCGCAATACGGAGGAATAAGTTTGATCGCTGGTCATTTGGAAATCGTAAAGTTCTCGCGCGTTGGACGCAAAAATCTGGTTTTTCGATGATCATTTCAAGGTTGCCAAATAGGCGATCAGATCTTTGCGATCTTGGGGTTTCTTGATGCCATTGAAAACCATCTTGGTCCCCGGTATAAATTGCCTGGGAAATTCCAAATACTCGTTCAAAGTGTTTTCGTCCCACGTCACGGCCTTCTTCTTCATGGCTTCCGTGTAAGAAAATCCTGGAAAAGCTAAATCAAATCCCTCGTTAATTATCGAAGGATCGATCACGACAAATCATCGTTGCAACGAGATCTTGCAAAGAACGGATCGTTTTGTAACCTGTACTTATAATAGTATAGAATCTTGTAAGGAAGATATACGGAGGAAATCAAGTTTTCCCCCGTTAAGCGGTTTTAAAGGAAAGTCAGTGGTGGAGAGATCGTTGATACCGTTAAGAATATTTCATAATAATACTCAGGGCTACGTACTGCCACAAGTTCTACCCATTACTCCGTGTAGATTCGGGCCCATTCTGTTTTTTCCACCTTTTTCAGTAGTGTGACACATGGCGCACATTCTGGTAAACAGAGTCTTTCCTTTGGCCGCGTCTCCCATATTCATAAATTCATCCTTAAATTTATGGAATCAAAGGTTACGTTGTCGACGCCTCGCTGCCATTTTTCGGTACCGCGATGACGTTCGATATAGATATGTTACGCACATATGTATTTGTATGCAAATGTCCGTTGCTTCAACTGTCGAAGCTACGATTTCGTCCATGCGGTATAAAACGAGCGTTCCTACATTCGATGCAAATTGAGCCGTGCATAGAACGAAGACTACAATTGTTAAACTACATTTGCCAGTCGTATGAGCAAGATTTGCAAATAAATCAGGACGGTTCGGATCGATGTGGTCGAGAAAAATACGGACGATGTATAAATACCGACTTGTACTATGTACGTTTACTTAAATGGTGCTTTAGCTCGCGTATCGTATTTCTTTCCTTTATTCCTCAGTTTTATTTCGATTATTGCTCGATTCATCGTTTCATTTATCGTTTCCTCCAATTTATAATTTCACCTATTATCTCATTTATGATTTTATTTACCCTCTTATTTATCGTTCCAGTCATTTATGCATCTGCCATCCAGCCGGTTCCTCGGTGCAAGCGCACGCACCCGAGAGAATGAATTTTTATCTTATTTGCACAATGCGATGTGGCACGATCGTTGCGATCTATTTTCGTATGTATAAAATTCACCAGACGCGACCGAATGTTACGCGCTAATTGCGAACCGGGGCCTTTTCGATAAGCGATCTAAATAATGCGATTGGGCAAAATAAATAACCAAAATTTATTTCTAAATGCAAATTTCAATTTACGTAGCGCCATGCGTGATCGCGTATTAAAATGTAATCGTTAATTACATACGTAACATTACCGAATGCATATCAATTACATGTTAATATAAGAGCACGGACAGTGGTATATATATATAATTGATAAGACTTTGAACCAATCATTTGAAATACTTTTCCCAAACGCACACTGACGAGCAACATGTAGACATTGCCTTCGTGCCGCACAGCACGATTAAAACGTTTTAATCGTGGCAAAATGAATTACAAACCGACGATCGAAGGATTGAGATACGGAGGAATTTGTTTTGGCCGGCAGGAACGCGTTTACGAGGAACTCAACGACATTTTCCAAGGCTCCGACAGAGAGTGCACCTTCCAGGACACTCTAGAGATGAAATACTTGGAGAGAGTCATCCTGGAGAGTCTGAGGCTCTTTCCACCGGTGCCAGCGATCGCGAGAGAACTCAAGCAAGACGTGCAAATTGGTAATATCACTTTGAACCTATAGAGATAACAAAACACGATAATTTTACGTAAAATTCCTTACTTACTTTTCCCCAATTTTACGGAAATTCGGCCCGTAACACCACACGTGCGACATCTTTGGTTACATATATTTCTCTCGAATACATATCTAGGAGCACCGAAAAACGATTTTTGACAAAAAATTAATAATATGGACCAACGCGGGTAGCCATCGTACTTCTCCATCGCGTCCACGATTACTTTTATCGTTTGCAAATAGTAGAAGATCGTAGACGGGAGAGAACCGATGCGAAATGTCGAGGAACTTTCGTACCCGCTTCCGTTTAATTTATATGCAAAAGTCTGCTCCTCGAAGAGTCGAACGTTCGTCGACATCTCTTTGCGGACTGAGCACTTATTTGCGCTTTACACAAATCTCGAGATCCGCAGATAACTCCGTGACGGATACGACGTACGTATATCTCCTCGGGTTTTTTTTTTAAATCAGCCCTCGCTATTTATAGTATCTTTATCTTCGTTTAACGCCCGAGTAAACTTGTCAAACGGAGAACAACGATGTTTCCTTGTTGGCCTTGCACATCTTGGAACGCAAGGCTGCGTGCGATCCAGCCGTGTTTATGCCAGATTTCTGGCGGGATCATCGCGGAGAAAAGATTTCACGGTGTTTCGCATAGTCCTTTAACCCTAGATTACGATACTCTACCGCGAGTTACGCGATTACGAAACTATCGTAAAGTCGACTACTCGCGGAAAACCGTGTGCAACTTGGGCAAATATCTGTATCGATCTTTCGGGACGAACTCTTGGAACGCTCGCGCTTTGGAAGAACCGCGGTTTAGAAAATCATCGGCACGATTAATGCCAAGACGAACGATCGTCTTTTAAATAAATCTAAATTATGCGATCGCAAATTTTGCGGCATTAACGTAATCTAGGATTAGTAGCTTCTTCCGCTGTCCTCGAACTTTGCACAGTGTATTTAAAAACTCTTGATTGAAAATTATTCTCGCGTGACATTTTACAGTTTCATCCTTAACATCAATAACGTCACGACACGTTGCTGTGTTACAGTTACAAACAATTACGTATTACCACGTGGAAGCACGGTAGTCGTGGCGCCAATCAAAACTCATCGGATGGAGGAGTTTTATCCGAATCCGGATAAATTTGATCCTGACAATTTCCTACCAGAGAATATGTCAAAGAGGCATTATTACGCGTTCATCCCGTTCAGCGCTGGACCCAGGTAATTGTGCGAAATTAAAGTCACGATTGATTCCTAAATTCGATAAACCACTAGGAGCATGTTATTGAGGATGTTATTACTAAAATTAAGTAGGCGAAAGCATAGCAAAAAAGGAAGTGATAAATTAAAGTCCTAATATTAAAGCTATCCTTCGAAACGTCGGGACGAACTCGAAGACGTTCGTGCATAAAGTTACGTTTATTTATTCTCGATATGGCGATTTAAATTAAATTACTCGTCGGCTTGGCAAGAGTACGATGTGGAAAAAAGATCCAGAAACCATGATCGTAACCAGGATTTGGATTTTTTACAGCGCGCTTTGTTTGTCAAATTGTCATTATCTCGTTCGTCGAACGAGGAAAACTTTTAATACTCGAGCTGTGATGTTTGCGCAGGTCGTGCGTGGGAAGGAAATACGCCATGCTGAAATTGAAGGTACTGCTGTCGACGGTCTTAAGAAACTACAAGATCACGTCGTCCATCCAGGATCAGGATTTCCAACTGCGCTTCGACATTATATTGAAGAGAAACGAGGGCTTCCCCATAACGATGGAGCCGCGACAGAAAACCAATTTGGAGATCGTAATTTGATAACGTTGTATCACGAACTCCCGTGTTGATATACTGGTAATGAATAATCAATTCCATCGTATCGATAGAGAGGACTTTATATTCTTCGTTTTGTACGTACAGATGTAATTTTCCTTTTACTTTTGAAACATTCTAATAAATATATCCAAACTTATTTTATAAATTTATCGTGATAATGAAAAATACTCGAGAAACGAAGAATCAACGTTCGCTTTTGGACGATCGAGGATACTCTAAAAAAATCGAAATGATTATGAGCATACTCGATATAAGGCACCTTGAAATACGTATTCATCGTTCCAGGAGTACTTTTATTATTGTCCAATGTTCTTATAAGTTACACGCAAACAATTTAGCCGTCTTCAATTTTGTAGAATTTCACAGTTCAACGCTGTAAAATGAATCGTGGATCGGGCACCGTTATTATCATACATGTCATTTGTTTATCCATAAACATGTCGGCTCACCAACGATAATCGCGTCTCGTCTAACATACGCGATTACCAACGATCCGCCAAGTCTCGAACGTCGCCTCTGCGCGATAATAGAATCCCTAAAGACTTTCGTATCAGCGTTCTTTCATTAAATAATAACATCCTCACCTTCGATTCCGTCGAATCGAACACGATGATCTTATTACGAACACCGAAGGTTTTTAAACTTTTAGCCTAGCTTTCTAGAAAATATCGACTACTCAAACGATCGATGAGTAACCGTTAAATAAGCTACGATGAAAGGATGGTCGATGAGGGAAGGCCGATAAAAATTAATTAGAGCAATTTGGCTCTATTTCCATGCGAAGATAAACCGATGATCATAGTTTTTTTTTTTCTTCAAGATGGAGGTGCAAGGAAGATGAGAAGCTCGACTTTATTATCATAAATAAAACGAGGCGCCTTTTCATCTACATTCGCAAGGATCTTTTCATACGCCACAGTTTCGGGGCGTTCGCGAAGGAGCGTGTGTTTATGTACAAAAGAAACTTATATTAACCCTCTATACATCGCGATGGCCTCAATGCCATCTTCCGTTTACGCGTCCTTCCAAACTCGATTATAGTCTTCTTCCAAACTCGCGAACGATCTTACATCGAAGAGTCACTTGTCGTAGTCGTCGAGCCAGCATTCTGGATATTCCACTAAATATCTAGAAGTGCCGAGGCGAACGGTGAGAATTTAAAAAAAGAAACTACAGATCTCTTCCATAGTGGCAATATTAAAATACGATCGCAGCCTCGAAGCTCGAAACGAAACGTCGACTATAGAGGGTTAAATTCTAACGCTACGCGCTTATGTACAAGGTTGCCCTTATTTATCTCTCTCTCTCTCTCTCTCTCTCTCTTTCTTTCACTTTCACACGCACGGACACTCACGCACGCACGCGCACCGCCATTCATCCGCCACATCAGTCCGCAGAAAAAAAGCCGGAAGTGCGAACGGTCTTTTTATCCGACCGCTCCTTCCTCATCTTTGGTAAATCGACCAAAAGTATTTGCGCCGCCCAGGGAACGACGAACAGGACGTTCATCACCAGTAGAGCGAGCTGGCATATCGCGTAGCTGTTGGTCCAGTCCTTGACGATCCCTGAAAGACCACGGACTGACACATCCTGCCTTCGCATCCGCGCATTGCCATAGAAATAACCCCCCTTAACCCTTTCGACGGACCATTTAAGCGAGATCCTCCCTCCTACGGACGCGATTTCTTTCACCTGTCGCGCTTCATCATCGAGAACGTTCAATCGCCGTCTCCGATTTACGAAAGAGCCTTCTATATACAGCCACGGTAAAGCGGAAGATCGAAGATAAGCGGATAAATTTGTTCCTTGACTTACCGACGAGAGGTCCGAATACTATGGAAATAATGCCACTGATTATGGCATAAATCCCATAGGCCGATGCGAAATGGTTGACGCTGATGTTCTCTATGATGACCAAGGGCTGAGGAACGAGAAGCCAGGAACGCACGATGCCTATAACCGCCATCGAAACGAGGGCGCCCGTTAAAGTCTCCTCGAATAACAGGAAACCTTAAAGCCAAAGAGATTTATGCGAAACGAACGGATAAGTACGGTTGCACGAAAACCTTGGAAATTCTAATCGATTCGCCGATTAATCTTGGCGAAAGTGCGAATCGCGAGGAGAGTAGAAACGAAGACCACGCGCAAAATCGTTAGGAGCGTTCTATCGAAAAGCGAGGATGGGTTTACTGACCGATCTTGGCGAAGGCCATGCAAATCATGGCGACGAAGAAGAGATATCTCGCTTTAACGTCGACAAACAGGGTGAAGATCGCGACGAGAATTCTGGAGGCCAGTTCGGCGGTGGCGCTGACGGTGACGGCGAGAGCCGCGTCGCTCTTCGTGTAGCCGGAATTCGTCATCATAAGCGGTACCAGACAAGCGAAAATGTAATCGCCGGTGAGTATGAAACTAATGCCCAGGCAGACGTTCAAGAAGCCGCAGTCCTTCAGCAGGGAAACCTCCAGCAGATCTTCCAGGAAGCCACTGCGTAAGAAAGAATCGTGTTGATAAACGCAGAACCTTTGGCTGGTTCCTTTATCGTATTGAGCGATGAGCATTGCATCGAAGGGCTAATTCCAGCGGACCAACTCACCCCTCGTGCTCGTCATCGTGCTTCTTCTCCTTGTATCCACCGTCCGCGTGTTTCTCCCTGTTCTTCTCCAACTGCAATTGCCTGATGTCGCGCAGGGCGCCGATGCCGGTGACCAGGTTGGCCACGCTCGAGGCCGACAGCGTTGACATTCTCCTGCTCAAGGGCTCCTTCAAGGAGCCGAACTTCCCTCTTCCACGCATCCCGTCCTCCATCTCGGATATCGAAGCCACCCTGGCGGCTGGGGACTGAAAGCGAGAGGCTAGAAATAGAGCCCGAAAGAGGAAAGGAGCCTCGCCCGGGGCTCTCGTCGATCGCGATGCGAATCGAGCATCGGCGCAAATTTCGTTCGCGAAAGGATGAATTTCGAGCGTTCTTTCTGGATCTAAAATCTTTTTCTTTGGTCTCGATTAATATTAACAATAATATCGGTATGTTAATTAGCTATATTAATATCTCTATATATAACTCACTCTCATCGTTTCCACGAGAAGCGGCACCTCCTTGCCACTCTCCTCCTTCAGACTCCGCAGGCTGCTCCACTTGGTCTTCGACGAGATCCTGATGTCGTCGATGGTCGATCGTCTCTTCGACATCGCGATTTCTCGCAACTTCCTCTCCTCCTTCTTCCGCGCTCTCTCTGCCAGGACCTCTTCCGGTTTCTTCGCGTGCCACTCGACCGGATGCATCATCGTCATACCGGCGATGCAATTCAAGCTCAGTGCTCCGGTCATAGCCGCTGTGCCTATCATCGATGTTAAGAAGAAACTAGGTTGACCTTGTATACAGTATTTTCACGTTAACACGCCGAGCAACTTGATAAAGGAGTAGGAGCGCTTCCTGAGCGAAGTCGCCGTATACTTCCTTCCTTCCAGGGCTTACCTCGAAATCCGTATATCGTCATCATTTTCTCCAGTAATATAGGGTAGACTATTCCTCCGAGGCCGATGAGGACTTGAGCGGCGCTCATCACCTGAAATACAAAGGTTTCTTCTCGTCCGATCTTTCACGCATCCTTCCATTTTTTATCGCACGCGTCGCTTCTCGTGCGAGGTGTAAAAGACGGCCTACTTTGGATCGAAACGCTCGAACGAATCCAGTCGTTTCGAGATGCGCGTGAAAAATAATCGATCGGCGCGAGGCTTTCGAAGAGGGAGCGGTGGGCACGTACCTGCGCCCGCTTGGTCACGAAATAGGCGTTGAAGTTCGTGTTGCAGATGGTGATGATGAGGCCCAGGCCGATTCCTTGGAGGAAATATATGAATGCTATTTCGTAGACGTTGTTGACGAACGCCAGGGCGACGTTTGGCAGGGCGAAGAAGAGAGAACCGACCACGCCCACCGGCCTCATGGAATATCTCTTCAGCAAGGTATTCGTGAGGAATCCTGAAGATATTTTTTAACGATCGATCGAATTACTTCTCGATCGCGATTGCAAGAACTTTGGTTCGTTAACCGAGCAATTATCGTGCACGATAATCGGGCAGATTCGAGCCATTTCTTTATAACAATATGAAGCGTGCTTAATCTGTAAACTGGGCCAATATTTTACGACGATAAGACGGGCGTTAATCCGGTGGCCGAGCCAATTATGTACGACGATTAAGCAAATTTTAATCGCCAACCGAATCTTTCCATCGCGATAATTGAGCGTACTTAATCCGCTACTGGGCCATTGCTTCGCGACAACAAGATAGATTTAATCCGCCGACCGAATCGTTTCCTTACGACGAACGCAACGGAGCTGCTTATTTCTTTCCGCAATTTTTTTTAATCGCTCTCATAACAACGTCGCATCTCGCGCGTTTTCGTTCTTTTAAATCCTTCGCGGAAGTTCGGTTTGAAGGAAGATTGGAGAACTTGGTAAATCTGCGGAAAGAGCGACGATTCGACGCACGAACTCCCGCGATTCGTCGATAAGCAAAGCGTTTATCGCGGATTCTGTTCAGGGTGCAAAACAAAAGCGATAAGGTACCTGCAGTTTCTAAACATCCGCACGTGCGGTACGTTTGCGGAAATTTCTCTGATTCGATTAATCTCAGCGGCCACGCAGGCGCCAGATAAGGCCTACGATTTAAATATCACGTATTTGGCTTGCCTGAAAATCGGATTTTATTCTTATCGTTCGGCATCCGCTTTCCATCTCGATTTTCGTACGACGATAAACGGAAAGGAAGTTATCGTGGACTTCGATCAAAGTCGTAGCTGTGATTGGTGAAATTTGGACTCAGAATCGGAAACGGTGGACACCTGGACTTAAATTTTCTAGAAGATAATACGATTCGTAAAACATGACTCAATTTCATTACACGACTTTTTTAATTTGTATTACGGATATTAAAAACACACGGATAATAAATCTGGTACGTTTCATGACCCGATTATCGTAACGCTTAAAAAAGATCGATGCTGCCTTTGATAACGGATTTTGATCGATGAAGTCATATTTTAAAAAATATCGATCAGCGCCTATCGACGATGTTACAAGCGGTTGAAAATAGTATGCATTTGATCGTGCTAGCGTCGTGCGGCTTGCCGCTCAAAACGTACGTTAAATCAGGATTGCGATGCGCGTTATCGCGTGACAAAATACCAAAACTGTTGACCGGATTCAAGATCTTTTTTGGATTACGAGCCTAATCTTCCGTTAGGTGTGCAAACGTATTTCTTGGCTCTTGAAGAGTGCGAACCTCTGTTTACGAAAATGTACTTCCTCCTTTCCGTTCCAGGAACAATAAAGTTTTGGGTAGATTTGCGAGCACTCGTGTACGAGTAACGATCAATGAGAAATTCGACGGAGACTCGAACGAAACACCGTTTTCGTACTTGGCGCGGTATGGAAAATGTTTAAAACCCTTGGAGGCCTCTCGAAAAGCGATCTCGAATCGCGAGACGAAGAAATATAAAATAACTGCCTCGATCTCGTTTGCGTATCTCGAGGAATAATATCTCGATTACACGGGTATCTAAGTTACGGCACTGCACTTCGTTTGTCGTTGGATTTTCCCAGACTCGCGGCCGGGATACCGTCTCGCCGGTAAATAAACGCACATCGAGTGGCAGAAAAACGCGGATGCCATGGAATCGTTTCTATTTCGATTACGCAAAGTCTACGATTTTAATCCCGCATCGTATTTCGAGGAGGGAAACGGTCCAAGATACTTTGCCTATTTGGTATTACTCTTTGGTATTTAGTATTCGGTATTTGGTATTACCGGCACTTATCCACTCGAGGTATCTCGGATCGACGAGGGTCAGAGATTAGAAAAAGATGAGTATTCGATCGCGATTTCGGTCGGATAACGATAACAACCCTCGCGTTCATTATTGACAATGGTATAATTTCGATAAGTACGTTTAGTCGCGATTCGCTGGGCGAGACACCGCGTAACGACGCGGCAGTAGCTTCGTGATCTAGGTCATTGGAGAAACCCGAAACCAAAGTCACCCGACACGCTCGTTTTATCGCGCAAACGTGATTTTCCCAAGACTCGTATCGACTTGCAAGCTATCCGCAGTAATGCATCGATAAATAACACCCAGTTGTCCGGACGTTTTATACGATATCGATAAACTACGGTCTAGAATGTGCAGTTTCGGTTCATCCGTTATCCGCGAGGAATCGTTTAATTGATATTTTATTAAACCATATTATAGATAAACGTCCATTATCGTGCATCTTTCCGAATCTGTACGGAGCGTTCGGATAGAGAGAGTGAAAAATCGTGGAGAAGTCCAGTGATGGGAGTCCGCGTATCAAGGAGCGATAGGGAGTGTCGATAAACGGACAACGTCGACAGACGAGATGATGTTCGACTTACCGGCGATGGAAAAGCTGATCATGAAGACGGAATTGAAGAGAGTCGTGGCAGTGCCGGCTTGGCCCGTAGCCTCGAGGAAGTCACCGAAGACGATCGCGAAAGACGCGGCCGGTCCGATCGTCGTGATCTGCGGAAAACATCTTTGAAATGATTCTCCTACAAAGGGGACTGCGACAAAGGGGAAAATCTCCGTGGCGATGATTAGCGCGGGTAAGCTGCATTTGGGATGGTCGATGAAGAATCGTATTACGTCGATGGACACTCGCGGCTCTCCCTTTCCAAACTCGAACGCTTTTTAAAGGCAGTCCGCTGTACGCGCTTTAATTGTTTCAATTTTGAAAATACTTCCGAACTCCATCGAACGTGGAATTTCGCAAAGTGACTGTTCAAGGCACCGTCCGTCCGGAAACCGTTGGACGGTAATGTTAAGGACACTTTTATCATCGTCGGTTTTGGACTTACAAAGACGATGATCATCGCGATAGCGACCATCCAGCCCCAACCACCGTCGGGCGCGAGGTCCTCCGGCTTGATGTCGTTCTCCTCGCCCCTGTCGATCCACACTTTGCTCTCCTCGCATTTCTTCTCTTTCTCCGGGACGTAGGGCGCTGCGGCAGTCGCCGTGGTTCCGTTAGACCTCGTCACGGTCATAGTTCCTTCGGTACCGAGGACCTACGTGTCAACATCGAGTCGACGATTCGTCGAAAATTCGTCGGTGAAGCATCGATTCTGAACATTCTCCTAGTTTGACGCTTATCGTCAACGCGTTCCACGTAAAAACTTGCGAACGTTTATCGAATCTCTCGCGAAAATACTAAAATACAGAATCGCTTGAAATGCAGAAGGATTTGACTCGAGATTAACCGAAGCAATGAAGATGACATTTTATACGAGTAACATCTTTATGGTTCTTTAAGGAGCTAGAATTTGATTCGAAAGTTGAAGGAAAATCGATCAAAATATATCGATCTATGGTCCGTCGATCGTCTTCCCGATCTGTCTAAAAACTGCCGATACATAGATTTGTAGCAAAGAATTGGTGGGTAAAGCATCGATCTATAGGCCGAAGGCCAGCAATGCACTCACCCTGAGGTTGTTGTTAGTCTCGACTGAAGAATGGCGGGAGCGGAAATGCGACTGGCGTGCGCGTCGGCCCAGTTGAGGATTTTCGACTGAAGGAGACGAGGCGCAAACGATTTCAAAGTCTCTCTTATCTATGTACACAATGTCACCGTACTAAGTACCCATTCTTAAGGAGAATAAAATATTGCTACTGCAACATCTGGAATTAGTGGGGTAGTCGGAAAAAAGGGACGGGGAATGTAAAGACGTTTCGCAATGCGGTTCAACGAGGGGGCGATTAAACCCAACGCCATGCAATTCCGTCGTTTGCAATTCCTAAATATTGTTTATAATGTTATTATATATCGAACAGTATGATATAATATATATA